>WWET01003881.1:100627-120106 GCA_011038615.1 Limnodynastes dumerilii | reverse complement strand
TGATAATATGCCCTAATACACAACCAATACTAGGTGTGTCTTTTATATAAATATATTCTTATAAACAGGATCAATAGTATTAGTTTTGGTGCACCTGCTTTTCCTTGAAACTTTCAATCAGCCAGTATATGTTGATGCAGACAGTCAGTCAGATCTAGGTTCACTTGCCTCATTGGTTTCAGTTCCATCATCTCATCCCTTTTTCTTTCTCTTCTCTTTAGCTCACTTTCTGTAGACTTGAGTTTATCTGGGACTAGTCTGAGTTTGGACTGCATGTCATTAATAACATCCTGCAGCTCAGCTTCCGAAGGGAAGATTCTCTGACAAACTGGGCAGCAGGGCTGGTTCTCTTCTGTCAGCTGAGTAATAAACTGAGTGTAAACTGCTGTTGCTCCTGCCAGCATTGCTGATTGAAAATAAAAACATATTCCATTTATTCACACTTTATAAAACTCAAGTTGCATTAAAAAAGTAATTGAAATTTTATCAAATTGTAACAATATGAATATGAGAGTGAAGTATAGAGCCTCCAAAAATTGCTGACCAGGCAAAATAAAATTGTAATTCGATTTTTTTTTTCCTCCCAGCGCTCGGTATACAGACACTATAAAACTTGCAGCTATATGAAAAGCTGATATATGATCTTCTGGAGGAGCATACAGAGTGTTGGTATCCAAAAAATGGAATACCAAGCTTTTCTGCGCTATTTTATACGTGGCTTTAACCCACTATAGGAAATATCCTCCCTATTAATTCTAATGAGTCCCGATGTTCACGGACTGTGTACCAGTGGATACTTTTTTTTTTACCTACTACGATTATGGTTCCATTGTCAACATATCACTTTGTCTGTATACATAATTTGAATAACAATGTAAATAATTATCACCAACTAAAACTCGGAGAAAACGAGAAGGGTTGTTTCATCATGAAAGACAGTGATGAAAAGATATGGGAAAGGAAACATTAGTGAAAATAGTACAGGTGTGGGCATTATGGCATGATAGGGATTGTAATTAAAAGGAAAGAAGTTTCATATTTGATTAAAAAAAAAAGTGATTTTATAACATTCATTTTCAAAATATAAAAGTTTCCGTTACATGCTAAACTCTCAAGTGTTACCTCTCTGTTTAGAGGTTTTTTCTATATCGTCCTGCAAACGTGACAGATCACTGTCGAAGTCCTGGCTTCCACACACATTAAAGACTTTTTCTTCATAAAGTGTAGACTGGTCTTCTTTCTTCCGTAGCTCACTGGTCATATGGGTTTTGTTTTGTTCAGCCGAAGCCAACTCCTTGCTGAGGTAAAGTAAAGTATATTATATAAAAATAAAAAAAATAAAGTTATTTAATTCAATATTGCATATAACACCTAATATTTTGTATTACCACATGAAATGCAACAGTGTTTGTTACACAATTCTGAAAATGATGGAAGAGCTAGAACTGAGTATGGAGGATTTAGCACAGGCCAGACAAAGAAATAAAGATATATTGGCTAAATGTGAAATCCTGTTGTCCCAATATTCTTGCTAATTGTCCTGAATAATTATGCCTCCATTGGACACTCATGTACACTGCATGCTCCTCTATAAGTAGTCATAAAAGGCTTTTGAATATGTCCCTATTACAAGAAGATTCCCTTTCCTGTACCCCTCAGCCTCTACTAAGCCAAAGGAGTAGCAGGAACTACATAAGATAAATCTCAACACTGAAATATCTTTTATTAAATTACAGCAGTAATCTGGGCATGGGTGGCCCGGAAACAAAGAAAGGTACAATGTTATAGGGGAGCAGTGGGAACATTTGTTTAAGTACATACACTGAAACAAATATATATTTAAAAATCTATTTGAAAACAATTATACAATGAATGCATAATACACTGCAAACATGGAGTGCTGGAATGCTGGAGAATTTCTTTCTTTTTTTTTTTTTTTTTTATCAGTTGGCTCTACTACTTTTTACAGTTGTTGAAAGGTAAACTAGACACATTGGGCCGGATACAGAATTAATAACATCAGCCGACTTAAGTAAAAGGCATGTGCAAGTCAGTTATGCATTTGTTCTGCACATGTGCAGAACAGTTAGTTCCACATCAGGATGCGGAAAGATCTTTCCATTGGTTAGCCTCCGATGCAAAGGCTAACATACATAATCTGCTATTAATGCTGGATTCGATCCATTGTTATTACTATTGTTATTATGGTCTGAGGAAGCTTATTTTAGTAGCTGCCAAGCACAAAAACCTCAAGTTTGAGGTAATATTCATCTTGCAGCATTGAGTACTATGAGACGATATTGAAAAATCCACTATGTTATAGGATATTCTATAATTAAATGAATATATTATTAATTATGTCATTGGTAAAATAATGAGCATAACAACTATGGCATAAAAAGAGACTTTGTAAAGTATAGTACAAAGGACTACACACTTCAACTTGGCCAATTTGTCTCGGGTCTGATTGATCTCCTTCTGTTTGGCATACAGCCAGTCTTCAAGTTGCTTCTTGTTTGGAAAATAACCCAATAAGGAAGTGAGCTCATCATGATGTCTGGATTTTATCTTTCGAATTTGATCATCTTTTTCCGCCTAGGTTACAAATAAACAAAATTTTTTCGTGGAAATTACTCATCAGTAACAACAATAAAAACAAAGATGGCAAAATTAACCAGACTCCTAAAACAAGCCATATACCTAGCAACATAACGTGTCAATGCTTTGCCTACTGAACATTCAGGCTAGAGGCAGGACAGCAGATACAATCTTCAAAATATTAATGGAAAACACATGCATTTATAATTGTTATTTCACAAGAGAATAAATATTATAACCTTGTCCTTTTTCAGCATGTCCATCTGTGTGCGTGTCATTGTATGAGCATTTAGTTGCTCCATCTCTTGATCCAGCTTTCGCACCATTCTATCTAACTCAGACTTTTCATTCTGAAGTTGTACAACATCTGTTTTCATAGCTTCCACATTGCAGGTCTTTTCCACGCTCTCTAGTTCACGTTCCTATCACATAGAATTTAAATTTCAATTTGATTATAAGGTTTAAAGCAAGCTGTACTTTCCAGAATGTTGACCAAATACACATGTAGATTAAGGTACCATTAATAAAGTATCATGTAACAAGGAGAAGAAAGAAAAGACTGGAAGTAATCTCACAAGGATACACATTCAGATTTGGGTTCAATTTTACATAAATTCAACGAAGAAAAAGCAGAGAATTAGCTGCAAAGTTATGGATACTAACAAACAATAGGGAATTGTGTGATAAACCTGACAAATGCTCTGTACATTTATGAAGCAGTGTATGGGTCAAGACCAATTTGCCAGAATGCTGAAATCAGCTGAACTACATCAAGCCTTAAAATTGTTTCTTCATTAGCGTCACAACAGAAAAAAAAAAAGTGGTAATTGTCCAACTATCACATTTATGGCCTCCCCCTTAAAGTCCCACCTTCTTTTCCTGTAAAACTATGGCACGGATATAAAAATCAAAGAAAGAAAGAGGGACACGCAAGGCTCAATTATCCAGGAGGAGTTTATTGAGCTATCCGAATGTCACAAGACACATAAAAGGTGAGCGTTACTTGTGGAATTCTGTTTAATATCATTTTCATACTACACTATGGTGGCAGATATTGTCCTTTTTTCTTCTATGTTACAATTACTTTTGAAATAAGTGGAGGAGAAATTTACTCTATAACAAAAGAAAATTATCGTGGAGTGGAATATCAAACCTGGAGGAAACACTGGGTTTATAGGACAGAAAGGGAACCAGTGGAAAATATTGGAATGATCATTTGATGTACTGTGTTAGCTAACGTATAATACATTAAGTCTAGAGATTTTCTCATTCTTTTTTATTAAAAAATCCCAGGTCAAACCTGGTTAAGCTCCTTATCATTAAAGATATAGGGGCAATGCTAACAATTTAGTAAACATTTTAAAGGCAGCAAGGTCCTGTAACAGATACTACATTGTCTGTGACTCAAAATAACAGCGTCCCACAACAGTCTGACCCTCCATCATAGGGACAGTAGCTGCATGTCTATTCATTTTGGAATTGCAAATGTGATGGAAGCTCTGCCAAGGAGGTGGTATTGGATAAAGATAACTCCCTCAACAAATGGGGAACTAATAGTTATGCATTTCATCAAAAAATGTTAATATGTAATTTAGGGAATATTTAAACACTTAAGAATCATGGGCCAGATCCAGAAAAACGTACGACAGGGGAATTACGCTTCCCGATAGCGTAATTCCCGTCCAGTAGGTTGTGCGCATGTGCACAAAAGGTACGTAACTATGTTACGTATGCCAGTGGTTACGATAAAGGGGCTGCAACCCTAATTTACAATGGTCGTTTCTCCGCTATAGCCATGTAAATTAGAGTTAGGGGCGGGAGAGGCCCCTTTATGACTACAGCTGCAGCTGTAAGGCTGCAGAGCTAGTTGTAAATTTTAAGGTAGGAATCTTTACTACCTTGAGCGAGGAGTGAAGGGGGTGTGCATTCCCGGCTACGCAATCATACGTAGTGACATCACGCGCCCGTAAGGCGAGCTTAGGTCAGGATCCGGCCACATGTCAGTAGCATATCACATGTATACATCTCACCGTCTTTAGGAGCTCTTCATTAAGTTCCTGCAGCCGATCTGATGAACCTTCCAGTTGCTGCAGTTCTGACTTTATACTCCGTAGATCTGATTGCTTTTTATTTTGCATAGCAGACTTCAACTCTATGGTTCGCTCCAATCCCGTCTTCTTGTCCCGCAGTTCATCTATTTGTATTTGCTTCATTGTTTCCTTATCTGAAAATTCTTTCTTTAGGAATTAAAAACATAGCATAAGTATATTAAAATATAAATAAAAATGTCTAAAAAACAATTGCTAAATGAAATAAACTGAACAGACCTTGTAGAGAGAATTATTAAGAAAAATAAAGGATAACAAAATATAAAAGAGGTCAAAGTCTAGGAAAGTTAATAATACTAGATATAACAAATAATTCACAATTAACAATATACAAGTGTTTTTTCACTAGAATCTTTTAAATATAACTTCATTATCAGGTATTCAATGGACGCATATATTACTGGAAGTTCCTTTGCCTATACTGAATAAGCAGTGGTTTCTCTCCGAGTTGATTAAGATATACTGCTATTCCATGTTCCACTTGCTTGTCTATAGGCCTGATATTCCCCCCCACATACACACTTACTCGATTAATGCATCTGGTTAATGCATTGTCAACAACATATTCAACCTGATGAATCCCAAATACATTTAATAAAATAATTACATTAAAGTGTACATAAAACACTCCAAAGTTCATCAATATTGAACAAAGGGCCTTTCATTTGTTATCAAACTATGCTTACCATAACTTGATTTACATCTGCTTCATCTTTTTCTTGCCTTTCTTTTACCAGTCTCTGAAAGCTGGTGATCTGTCTCTGATTAAATGGGGTATGCCCAAATCCATCAAGTTCCAGTTGTAAGGCCAAGGTCTTCATGAGCGAGTCACGTGTCTTAATACGTTGCTGGTGCTGATCTGCTTCAATTTGCAGACGTCCTGAAATGAAAAAATGTAAAAGATATATTTGTATGCAACTATCTAGCTAGAATATAATAAGGACAGTGTGATCTAAACACATTACAACAAATTAATATTTGCCACATACAATAAACAAAATGCAAGATTGTGTGGGAAGTGAATAAAAAGGGTAAATAAGACGAGAGCTTACAGTTTTGAACCAGTGTAAATTTGGTCACATCTGGATCTAGCACAGCAGAGTCTCCCAGATGAACAAGAAAAAAGAGGATTTTTTATTACTCACCGTAAATCCGTTTCTCTGAGTCCATTGGGGGACACTGCCAGACAATAGGTTATAATAGGTGGTCCAGGGAGTCAGGGTACTTTAAGGTTTTAAGAGTTAAACTGGATACTCCACTATGCCCTATGCCTACTATGCCCCTCCCCTTAGAGAGAAGACCCAGTTTTATTTATCAATAATAAACCCAGGGAGAGGGCATAACTTTGAAAACCTAAAACTGTTCCAAGTAATAACAAAAAAACTTATCAGAGCAAGGGTGGGAGCGCAGTGTCCCCCAAAGGACTCACAGAAACGGATTTCATGGTGAGTAATAAAAAATCCTCTCTGACATCCATAGGGGTAAACTGCCAGACAATGGGGTCATACCAAAGCTGCCCATACGGGAGGGAATGCTCTGTAACAGCTGCGTGAAAGACCTTCTGTCCAAAACTGGCATCCTATGATGCGAAACCCTGTCATTTTTAAAACTTAGTAACTGTGTGGACAAAAGACCACGTCACGGCCCTGTACAACTGTTCAGCCAAGACACCATGACGTGGTGCGGCCCATGAAGCCACAACTGCTGTAAAGGAGTAACCCCTTAAGCCCGCTGGCACGGGCTTGTCTGACAGAAGGTATGCCTAAGTGTAGCCATAATCCACCGTGATAGTGAAGTCTTTGAAGCTATCCAACCTTTTTCTGTGCATTGTACAGAACAAAGAGGTCCAGGAGGAGGTTGTTGTACAGCACAAAGCCCCTAATTCTGAGACGCGCCGCCCAGAGGAAATGGCCAGTAAAGAAACACCTTCCAGATTTAGATCCCATGGCTATCTGGGGTGAACAAAAGGGGGCTGGACATGTAAGACTCCCTGCAAAAAAGTCTGTTTGTTCTGTAACCCAGCCAGTCTATGCTGGAAAAAGACAGAGTGTGCAGCAACCTGCATCTTTAGTGATGCTAAATGCAAGCTCCTTTCTGGCTCCGCCTGGAGAAAAGAAAGAAGGTATTAAACCTAGAAGTGTGAAACTTCCATGCTTCACACCACTGAATATAAGCCTCCCACACTCTGTAGTAATCTGCTGATGAGAAAGGATTTCTAGCCCTATACATAGTTCTTAGTAACCTCTGAAGAGAATCCCCTGAAGAAAAGGACCCTGAGATAGAAGATTGGGACAAAGAGGTAACCGGAAAGGTTAGGGCTGCGGACACTGAGAGAACGTCCAAGTACCATGCCCGGCATGGCCAGTCTGCGGCCACGAGGATGGTGGCTACCTTTTCTCTTTTCAATTTTTTTGTGGACTCTTGGTAACATGGGCAGTGGAGGGAACAGGTGTACTAGCAAAACTGCCACAGAAACGACATGGGGATGGTGAATCCTGCGATGGGATCACTGGATTTTGTGCAGAACAGAAGAACATGGAAGTTACAACGAGACGCCATGAGGTCTATCTTTGGCTGTCTGCAAGGTTGGACTAGTAGGTCGAATATGTTCATTTGAAGCGACCACTCTACCGCTTGTACTCTGTTACGACTGAGATAATCGGCCTCCTAATTCTCCACTCCTGGAATAAAGACCGCTGAAATCACAGGAATGTGGCGATCTGCCCAAGCCATGATGTGAGAGGTCTCTCTCATAGTCATGGCACTGTGAGTTCCTCCCTGACGGTTGAGGTATGCCACTGTTGTCACATTGTCTGGCTGTATGCTTTAGGACTTGTTGAACAGCAGACTTCCGGACTGAACTAGAACCCTGTGCACTGCTCAAAGCTCTAACACGTTGATGGGCGAACTTCCCTGGAACATGTGCACTTCGATGATTGCACCCCACCCGGAAAGACTTACATCTGTGATGACCAGGGTCCATTCCCAAGCCTTGGTGAGGTGTGACCGGATTAGCCACCAGTACAGAGATTGTTGGATAGCCTTCGACAACCTGATAAACTGTCTTTCTAGGTGAAGGGGAGACCTGGACCACTTGCACAGGATCTCCCACCGGAAAGTTCTTGAATGAAATTGAGCGTATGGAATGGTTTCGAAGACTGAAACTATGGTTCCCAGAAGCTTCGTAACAGCGACAAAAGACCAGTCATTACCTTAGTGAATACCCTTTTGGCTGAAGCTAGGCCAAAGGCCTGAACAGGTAATGGTCCCTGACGATTGCAAACCGCAATAGATGTTGATATCCTTCCCATATAGGAACATGGAGATACACGTCCTTTATGTTTAACAAAGCTAGAAATTCTCCCTGTTCCATGATCGCAATGACCGACCTTAGGGACTCCATTTTAAATGGTGGCACTTTTATTCGATTTTTAAGGTCTTTAGGTTTATAATTGACCCGTCCACCCTCTCCACTAGAAAAATATTTGAATATAAACCCAAAACTTTATCCAGAGAAGGAACAGGGACGATCACCTCCGCAAAAAGAAAACCCTAAATGGATTCCAAGAGGGCCCTGTGTCTGAGACTGCAAAATGGAAGGTCTGTTGGAACAATGAGGAACACGCTTGAAGGCTATTATATAGCCTCTTGTCACAATCCCCCGCACCCAGGCATCAGGGGATGTTGTCAGTTATTGGGTCTGGAACCACAATAGACGGCACCAACCCCCAACCCGTGGCAGGGGTTCCCATTGTGCTGAAGTAGGCTCAGCTGGCTTGGCCGCCCCTAACTTCTCAGAGGTCTTACCTCTGCGGAATCCTCCTCTAGAGGAGCTGGAGGATCCTCTGGCAGAGGATCTCAAGCACTACTGAAGGAACTAAAAGAGGACTGAAAGAACCGAAAACCTAGGCTGTTTAGACTTTGTATGATTAACTGGCAGAAAGGAACTCTTGTTGCCATCTGGATTACTTTTTCTAACTGTGATCCAAAAAGTGTAACGCTGCCATCAGGTAAAGATTCCAAAGCGTGTTTGGAATGGGCGTCTGCTGAACATGAGCACAACCATAAGCAGCAATAATAAGAGCAGATAGATTAAAATTTACAGATGTACCATCTAACGATGTCTGGCCTACAAATTCAGAAGCCTCTCTAAGGTGTTTGCCAAAAGTATAAGCTCCACTTGTGGCCTACTGTCCTGTAAGCCCTTGGCTAATTTGTTTGCCCACACCTTAATAGTCTTATTAACCCAAGCCGTGGATACAGCTGGTCTAATCAGACTACCCAATGCTACGTAAGCACAACGTATTTAAAAAAAAAATCACATTTCTTATCTGTGGCATCCTGCGCTGGAATAACCGTAGACTTGGTTAAGTGGGCAATAGGAGGATCGACTACAGGAGAAGTCTCCCATTTTGCGGATTCCTCTGTTGGTAAGGGATATAGGGATTTAAATTTATATGACACAATGAACAGGTTGCAAAGCCTCCGTAAGGAGCTCCAAAATTTGAGCAGAGGGAGGAAAACAAGCAATCTGTCGCTTCTGTTTCTTAAACATGGAGAAAGAGGCTGATTTAGAGGTTTCTGGTTCCGAAAACCCTAAAGTGTTCCGGATTGTTAAAATTAGATCCTGAATTCCCTGTGACATCGAAGAATCTCTAATTTCTGGGGAATCATTCTCTGATTCTAGAAATTCTCCCTCCTCCTCTAAAGAGACCTCCAAAAACTCTGCTAGTGTCTGATCAGACACCTGTACCTGACGCATAGTAGACCTTTTTTGAGGGGAGCAAAGAAGGTATTCCAGAATGAAAGAGGCCTTAGCTAGACAATGGTCGACTCCGAAGCGACAACGCTAAGCCTGTATCAGCCTGGGACACTCCGTTGGTGGACAGTACTGGCAGTTCTGGAAGGTATGGTGTATTAGAAAGACTAAAGTCACTTACCACTCGCTGTGATATTAACTGGGTAAGCTCGGCAATAGAAGTGATGAGAGACCGAAGCCTGGCTGGCTCTTCCGCTGGAGCTGGTAAAACTGCAGACGAACCTTGGTCACAGGCCTTAGCCTCACAAGTCGCACACATGGCCTCTGGGCCTACATGTCCACAAGGTAATTTATCATTACATTTGGCACAGGCATAATGCAGCACAGCTCTTGCAGCAAACCCCTTACTTTTAGCAGGCACCTTTTCAGACACAACAACAAAATATTTACATACACACACACACACACACACATAAATAAAAAAATGTTTAGGAAAATTCTAAATATAAGGGAGAACAGTTCCCTAAATATTAAATATAGATTACAAACTCTCAAATAAGTCTGAAGGAGCGCAGCAGGGGAGAGAGAGTTTTTGTGTGAGAAGAAAATATGTGCTTTGTATTTGCCCCGGAAAGTTGTGGGAGGAGACTTCCAGCAGTAGGAAAAGTCTCCTCCTCATCTTGCTCACTCTACTGGGGAAAATGGCTGCTTCAACCAGGTCCCAGATATGTCCTGCCGATAATGACTACGGGCCATATGCAGAGCTCCGGTCCTTAAGACTGCGTATACACAATCTACGTTGCAACAAGAAACGTAGCTGATGTTACAAAATTACTGCGCAGGCGCAGTAGCAAAAATCGGAAAACTCCAGGTGCATATGCAATGCGCCCGGAGCTCTGCATACGGCCCTGCATCTGTCCGTAGAGGACAACTGGCTGTGTCTGCGGGAAAAGGGAGGACAGGACCACGGCATCACAGTGCCAGGTTGGCAGCGAATGGTGGCCATCAGGGTGCCTGTCGCCGTCAGTCGCCAGAAGTCTTCTGTGTCGAAAACTGCTGCAGCTCCCTGGGAAGTTGAAGAAAGCACGCAGGCTATTCACTCCGAGCTATCCACTTACTTTGCAGTCTCCATAAAGAAGACTGCAAAGTAAGAGTAAAAATAAATAAATAAAATTTAAATAAATCAAAAGAAGGGGAAGAACCCCTAAGCAATATGCCCTACTCCTCAGGGCACTTTTTAAAACTGGCCTTCTCCCTTAAGGGAGGGTTATAGTAGAAGAGGAGTATCCGGTTTAACACTTTAAAGCTTAAAGTACCCTGACTCCCAGGACCACCTACTATACCCCATTGTCTGGCAGTGTCTCTCAATGGATGTCAGAGAAAATGGTTTTAACAATAATACCCCTTTCACATTACCACCAAAAACCCGGGTTTTTCAGATGTCAAACCGCCAAACAAGCTGTCATTAGCATTGGGATGTCCTGCTTGCAGGACATGAGTTGCGGCGGTGTCATAGGGTTTTTTTTTCTAAGACCTTCCCAACGGATTAAAAGCTTGGAAGATTGGATCCAATTCAAGATGGTAAGTACTTCTTTTTATTTATCATTTTAATGTCATGATTTTATTTATTTATTTCATGCATTATATCAATAGCGTTATTAAATGCAAATATTGTTTTATTATTAGGGATATTCAGTGTAATTATTGTTTAAATATTTGGGGTATTAAATGTTTTTTTTATATAATAACAACGCCATAAAATGTAAATTTTTTATATGGGGGTCATTAAATGTTAAGTTTTTTTTATATTAGGAGTATTCAATGTAATTATTTTTTTTTATAGGGGGGGGGGCATTAAAAGTATTTTTTATGTTAGGGGCTGGCCCTATATTTTATTTAGGAGAGGCATTACTTTGTTTTTTGTTGCACTGGGTGACAGGACATGCTGGCACTAGTGGTTCTCCAAGCGTCAGCATGCCCTGGCATCCTTGTGCATGCTGGTGCTTGCAGCACTACAAGCATCGGCATGCCCTGCCGCACTAAATCCCGGGAAATTCATTGGAGATGTGAAAGGGTCTGGTTTGCAGGCATAAGCAAGCGGTGGTACTTGTGTCAGGAAACTGGAAGTTCCAACATACTTTAAGAAATAAGGGTGGGATGATACAAATGCACTTAATGCTGCAGTACCCTACATGGGGGAACCTCCAAAAGAGACTAGAAAGTCATTTTGACATTTATAAGCAATGGTTACACAATACCTTGGGCTAAATTTACTAAGCTGAGGGAAAGGAAAAGTGGAGATGTTGCCCATAGCAACCAATTAGAATCTAGCTCTCACTTTCCTATACATAGAAGAAAATGTCAGCTAGAATCTGATTGGTTACTATGGGTAAAATCTCCACTTTTCCTTTCTTGCAGCCTAGTAAATCTGGCCCCTGAAGTGCAATAGGTTACCTATGCCTGTCCCAATACACCACAAAATACACTGCTCTCTCTCTCCATTCAACATAAGCCTCTTTTCCTTCTCAGTGTAGTCTTAAACTTTTTCCAACTCATGGAACTTCCCACACAAACTTCCTAAGCTCCAAACACCAACCTCTTCTCTTTAACCTAGTATACTTCTTCAAGAAACTTCTCACTTGCATATTACAGTTTCAGCTCCAATAATACTTACAGACTAACCTAAAAAAAACCTCACATTTTTCTCAGAATGCCAAATTACTTAATTCATGTGTATGCCATATTAAACACGTTTAGAATGATATAACAAATATAAAGTTGTGCAAAAAACTGTTAAGTAAAACCTATTTATGTATCCTTAAGACCCCCCCACCCCCCACAGGAAAAAAAAAAAAGAAAAACTTCATGAGTATGGAGGATTTGTCAGCTGTGGGGGTGGCGGAGAGGGACAAATTTAAGGAAGTTTGGAGTACGTGGCGAGATTTCAAAATCAAGGACGTCTATGGCTCACTGGGTTTATAGGATTAAGGTGGATACCATTAATATTAGATATAACCATTTCTGACCCCTTAAAGATATACATTCTTCTGACACTTGACTATAGGAGACTTGGTAAAGACATCATTATGCCCTATTAGACCCCTTTTAGGGGAGTTGGTTGTGTGGCGTATATATTATTTATTCAGATAATAAAAGAGACGTCTCTATCCTTTATACCCTTTCCCTCTTTTTTTTTCTTTTCTTTTCTGTTGTTTTTTTTTGTTTTCTCTTTTTCTTTTTCTTTTATGTTCTTTTTCTTATCTTTTATTGTGTGCTGTTTCGTAATGTTATTACGGCCCGATTAGAGGCTGAGTAATGCTATAACTATCAATTCCAATGCTTTTCACTGTAATCTTTGACTGTTGTTCACTGAGAGATTTATGAAACGATTATTTCATTATGTGGATTGCAGACATAACATGTACTGGCTACTGAAATGTTTCAAAATGGCTGTAATTAACACTGTTTCAAAACCAATAAAAACTGTTTTAAAAAAATAAAAAATAATCCCAAGTGGAAAAGTCCAAAAGTGTTGACTCCCTACTATTAACTAAGCGATGGCCTCACTGATAAGGACATAGGGCCGTATCCAGAATTACGGCTGCCCGTAATTTCCAAGTTTTGAAGGTTGTGCACATGCTGAGAAGGAAACTCACCAGTTCCAGAGTGTATTTACTGTAAAGCATATCCCTCACCCACTGATCTGAAACAGTGTGGGGCCACACCAACACCACCATCCCACTGCCAAAAAAACAGCTGTGAACCGAAACAGTCATGATGACTGCTTGACACCTGCATTCTTTTTACATAGACCATGGTGGCTGGTCCCCTGTCTGAAAAGTGAAATGACCTTTAAAGGGCCGCAATTTTGCCCGCTATGCTAAATAAAAGAGCATCTTACAGGGCCTGGGTAATATAGAGCAAACAGGTCTGACTCCAGTGACCATTGTCAAAGGATACTGGAAAATATTCACACATAAGAAACTGCAGCTTCATAAGTACAGTCCTTTAGGAAATGACCTACACGCATAGTAGGTCATTTACGCAATCTGCGTACCATTTAGTTAAGTAGATTAACTGCAGTCTTTAAAGACTGTACTTAGAAATATAAGAAGGAAGAGGCATTACACGGCAGCCTGTGTCCATTTTTAAGAAGTGTGTGTGGGGGAGGGATTTATATTAGCAGGGGTGGGAGTGGGGAAGGGATCATTGTTCTTAAGAAGGAAAATACAAACGGTTAGTTAAGGAAGCTCTATGGCACTTAAGGTTCCTAAAAACGTGGGTGGGTTGGGAGGCAAGTCAAATGAATTATGTGCGGATAATGCCGCACATAACTCATTCTGATCTGTGAATACAGTCAAACATAGCTAAGCCTGACACTCTGTAAAGTAGGGAATCAAGTTAATTTTAGGCAGTAAAGGAAAGGGAATGTTATTTAAGAATGACCTTTCATTATACACCTTAAAAAGAAACTCATTTTACCAACTCCATGCCAGGGAAATGGGAACAGGACAAAAACTTGTTCTGTGTGATATTTGATCAAGCTAAAGGATAGCTATTAAAATATAAAAAATCTGAAACATGAGCAAAAGGAAAACCTATTGGTTGCTTTTAAGTTAAAAAGAAAAGAATATGGTGGTCTCCATTACCTTTGCCCTTCCTGGATGTTGAGAGTCAGGCAGACTTCTCACCTGCATCAGCATTTCTGCTTCTTTTGGTTGCTTTAGAGGAAATAAGAATCTTACCACCTACCTCTATTCTGGGTGAATTTGGCATTCTTCATGGGAGGAATTATCAGCTATTATCTCCAATGGTGCTGGGCTAAACTCACAATAGCACGCGCCTGTCACAACAACCTGAACACTGAGGTGACTAAGGTGAATGAAAGCAACAGAACTCAAGATCGTCGTAGGCTGTAGCTCCACCTCTGTTGGATACCTTAGATTCCCAGAACACCATCTTCATGTCAACTAGTGACACCTTAGGGAGATTGTACCATATATATATAATTAATAAAGAATATTAACTGGACCTTGCTGGACTAGCAGCTCCCCCTTTTCTCTGTTCAGTCTTTGGCTATCCTTGACTGCTCGGTCCACATCACGTTGATAATCATTGAGTTTCCTCTCCTTTTCTCTGACAGTCCTTTGGTGGTTATGGTACATATCACTGAGTTCTGCATCTGTCCCTTGGAAAACCTAAACATAACAATTCACAGGCTATAACCAAGCAATAAATCATACAATTAAAGTAGCAATCAGATTTATGCAGTGGTTTCCTTATTTATTTATTTTTTAATTAATTAAACTACAGTACTAAGTTGCAGGTAAGGAAGAGGCACCAAATTAACATTTTTATTTGGTATACATTGAAATATAATTGATGAAATAGGTGATTAAAGGATTAGATTTCTCTGAAAATAATTTGGACCGGATCCAGATTTCCAAATTTCCACTCTTTTTTGTACGCTCATATGGAATGTACTCAGTTTTTGCTTTCTGCAAATGATTACACATCTGTGCTACTTGAATGGAACGCAATCCACTCGACAAGATGCAGAAATATAGAAATCAACTGTCTTGATATGGTCCATTATCTATCCATTATCGTTTGGAGGGCAAAACACGTATGTGTGTGGGGTAAATAAATTGCGACTCACAGCCAATGTGACCTTGTAGTAGGTAGCCTTACACTTAAAAATATCAATATTTACAAACCTTTTCAATTTTCTCTTCTAAATCTAGATTATCCTTTTCCATCGTCCGTTCTCTGCTCTCCAAAGACTCAATTTCATGTTCAAGCTTCGCTATCTTAGCTCGATTCTTCTGAACCTCTGTCAAGCGATTCTGAATTAGAACAATTAACAGGAATATTATATTAAACAATTCATAACTTTGTACAATGTATTCTATAAGAGGTATTCTGAAAAATGAATAAAATGTATTTACCAAAAAATTCACATTATTAGTCAAAACAAAAATACTAGAAGACTCAAAATAAAGTAACAGACTGAGCATGTTTTTCAGAGCCTTAAGAGCCCAGTAAGTATTATATGTGGACTGGTTTCTTGCTTTTAAAAGTGTGTTGATTACTTTTTTTTTTTTATGAAAAACCTTGCTCTGTCAAATTCTTGGTTTCAATAGCCAAGCCGTCAAGTTCCATGCTTTCGGGTTGGGATGGTACATTCTTCGTTGTTTTAGTAGATTCCCCTCTGAAGGAAGCTTTCATGGCCTGTCTGCTGCTAATTGTAAAACTTTGGGAAACCAGGCCCTACTTGGCCAGAACAAGAGTATGGCAATTACTGTTGTTTTCCTCCATTCTATCTTCCTCAGGACCCTCGGAATTAGCTGGAGAGGAGGAAAAATATACGCCAGATAGAAGTCCCAGGGGGCTGTTAGAGCATCTACATATAGTGGGTCTAGGCCCTGGTACCGGGAGTTTTAAAAAGGGACCTTCCTGTTCCATCGGATCACCATCAGGTCCATCTGAGACCTCCCCCACATCCTTGTCAGTTGAATAAACGTTGTGTTTTTTAGCTCCCACTCTCCTGGGCAGTAAGGATGTCTGCTGAGAAATTCTGCTGTTAAGTTGTCTTTCCCTGCTATAAACGTAGTTGAGATGCTGTTACCAAGTTTCTCTGCCCAAGAAAGTACTTACCTGGCTTATTTCAATCATACTCCTGCTGCTTGTGCCCCAATCTGTTCAGGTATGCGACTGCCTTGCTGCCTGACAGTATTGCAATGTCCTTGTTAATCAGTTTGTTCTGGAATGAACAACAGGCCAGAACAGCCCTCATTTGCCTTATGTTCGAATGAGCAGTTTTAATATTCCATGACCAGGTCCCTTGGACATATTCTTGGGCAGGTTGCTCCCCAGCCTATAACACTGGCGTCCATAGTGACTGTAGTTACTTGTAGAGTGATGAAAATTTTCCCCACTTCCAACCTGCCTTCACCATTGCAAATATGTCTTTGCTGTATATGAAAGGTATAGTTTTTAAAAAAAGATCTTGCTGTCTTTGTTCCATTGATTAAGGAAACATCCCTGGAAGGCCCTCATAAGCAGTCTCGCCCAGGGAACTCTGTCTATCTTTCCTAACAAGACATTTCCTCTGCAACTGGCTAACTTCCCCAACATGCGGTCTCACTGACTCTTTTCTTGATTCACAATCCAAGTGTGAAGAACAGAAAGCACTCTCTGTGTGTGAACCAGTGCTTTCTCTTGCGATGGTGTGGCTATTATTATGTCGTCTAAGTAAGGCCACAAAGTTATGCCTTTCAATCTCAGGTTCGCTATGATTACCACAAGAGTCTTTGTGAATGTTCTCGGTGAGCTGACGAGTCACCTCAAAATGTGAAATCTGAGATGGTATGTTTGAAGATAGGTATATGGAAATAAGCTTCTGTCAGATCCATCAACGACATCCATATTCCCGGTTGAAGATCCGGGAAAATAGACCCCCAAGGATTCCATTTTTAATGGTTTGCTCTTGATGTTCTTATTCAGTTTTCTTAAATTCAAGATGGTCCTAAAACCACCCAATAGCTTCTTTACCTTGAAAAATTCAAATAGAATCCTCGAAATCTCTCCTCAAGTGGAACCTCCAATTCCACTTGCTGTTGTAACATGCTGAGAAGGCTTCACCAATCAGCTGCCCACCGCAACTCCTGTGACGGTGCACCTGGCTTCACTGGGACAATTGATGTAAGATAGTTTTTATGTCTCTGCCCCTTTGGACATGAAAATTCGACCTTGATGGTGACCCAATGAACAACAGGCCAGAACAGCCCTCATTTGCCTTATGTTCGAATTAGCAATTTTAATATTCCATGACCAGGTCCCTTGGACATATTCTTGGGCAGGTTGCTCCCCAGCCTATAACACTGGCGTCCATAGTGACTGTAGTTACTTGTAGAGTGATGAAAATGTTCCCCACTTCCAACCTGCCTTTTAACATTCACCATTGCAAATATGTCTCTGCTGTATATGAAAGGTATAGTTTTTGAAAAATGATCTTGCTGTCTTTGTTCCATTGATTAAGGAAACATCCCTGGAAGGCCCTCATAAGCAGTCTCGACCAGGGAACTCTTTCTATCTTTCCTAACAAGATGTTTCCTCTGCAACTGGCTAACTTCCCCAACATGCGGTCTCACTGACTCTTCTTGATTCACAATCCAAGTGTGAAGAACAGGAAGCACGCTCTGCGTGTGAACCAGTGCTTTCTCTTGCGATGTTGTGACTTTTATTATGTCGTCTAAGTAAGGCCACAAAGTTATGCCTTTCAATCTCAGGTTCGCTATGATTACCACAAGAGTCTTGATGTAAGATAGTATTGATGTCTCTGCCCCTTTGGACATGAAAATTCGACCTTGATGGTGACCCAAATAAATAGTCCCCCTGAAAGGGTAAGGAAAGTAGTTTACTTTTTGACTGGGTATCCGCTACCTATGGTTTAAGCCACAGCAATCTTTTAGTCACCGCTGCCGTAGCACTTGCCCTTGCCGTCAATCTGACAGAATCCAATGAGGCATTACAGATAAACTCTATGGCCAGTTGAATATCTTTTTCAGTAACTCAGACCCCTAGACTCCATCCAGGATATCACCTTCCAAGGTGTGACACCGAGGACTCTGGACATAAAGGCTGTAGCGGCTGCTGGTTTTATAGCCACTCCCAATACCACGTTATTTTTTTTATCAAAGTTTGACTCTTTATTTACATAGGGTCTTTAAAGATATTACATCCTGCAGAGGTAGAGTTGTCTTGCGCGAGATCCTATACACCGCTGCGTCCACCCTTGGAGACTCCTGCCCCTTACGGACTTCATCAGGATGGAACGAGTATATTTTACTCATATAACTTGGTACAGATACTCTCTTCTCCGGATGTTTCCACTCATCCGCAATTACATCTTTTAGAGCTTGGGATAACAGGAACACTTTACCTCTTTTTTTGGTGTCTATAAATGATAAGCCCTGAAGTTTAATTTCCTCATGAGACTCCTCAATATTTAAGTATTTATTGATGAGTTTTAGTAGATTATTAACTAAATCCAAATAAAAATCTGCCCCTCAGATTTTTGAGATATAACAATAACAGACTTATCATAAGAACCGCCCTAGTATGTATAGCAGAAAATTTCCTTGTGTCCTCTTTTGTTATGAAAGTATTCGCCAAAGCAGTTTTCATAAGGTTAATAAATAAACTCTGACATCTGCGGTGAAGGAAGTTGCTGTTGTTTAGCCTTGCACTATTCAGACAGATCTATCAAATTTTTCAGACAATAATTTGTCACATAATGAACAGCTTCCAGAGTGTAGCTTTTTATGTTTAGATAGCAACGCCACTCTCTTTTTTTCTGGTTTCAGACCTAGAGCAATACATATAATTTACTAACTAATAAAGTTTTGCATACATAAGACAGATAGAGAGAGGGGATCTTACCCTAATTTTCTAGGTTGGGATCACTTTTCCTCTAACATTATTGGAACACAGTAGCGTTTATGTGTAAAAAAAAAATAAAAAAAAAGGAGGGTTTATTTTTAAAAAAAAAAAAAAAAAATAGACCAGCTCTAACAATGAGGCGCCAAAACACACATGCAAGTCTCCTATGAGGGCATCCATCGCTCTGTGAAGACGTCAGCCCACTTTACCCTTCGGATGAACCTGGGCTCCACAATGGCAACACTGCTCCTGTAGTACCCCACCAGCATAAAGCTGCGATGACTGAGTTAGGGGCGGACACACAAATCGATGGTACTGAGAGTGCTATGAGGCCGCTCCGAACCTCTATCCCTGCCTGAACACCGCTGCAGGGAATGACAGAACAGGTAAGCCCCGTGTGCGCCTCCCTGTCTAGCCCAAGAGGAAAGACAAAAAGACACTATCAGCGCAGGGAAGTGACGCTATATGCTGCTGGGTATCATTTTTATTTCCTGCAGACTCAATCAGGGAGGACTGCCATAGGAGGAGGAGGTGGAATCCTTAATCATTTTTATTTTGTAGGGCAGCTGC
>WWET01003881.1:83826-100606 GCA_011038615.1 Limnodynastes dumerilii | reverse complement strand
CTCTTTCCAGTAAAAACTACAATTTCAAGTTCAGTTTATAAAGGCATGTCATAAGGTTTTATTGCCCCAGCAAGTATTAGATTAGTGCAGTCCACCGTTTAGTTGGCTTTTGATTGCCATTAAAATTCTTAATATACAGACACAAATGATAATTCTCCCATGGTTGCCTAAGCTCCCATGGACAGCCATGCCACAAATGAAATGACCCTGGATAATGCCTGGACGTGGGCCCATACCAGACGTGTCTTTTACCCAACTACTCTATTTAGCCCCACTAACCCACAACAAATGCTGTCTTCCAGGTCTAGAAACCAGGGATCTATCCCACTGGACGACTACAGCTATTTGCAGAATTTATCACTTAATCCACAGTGGAAGCTTTTCTTCCATGATCTCCAAACTAAGCTCTCCCTTACAATATTCTTGCTCACATTGGACCGGTTCCAGACCCCTGCGTGCTTTCCGTATGTGCGGTGTCCAGCAGTACGAACAAAAGACATCCTTTTCTCGTACGGGCTTTATGTCAGTTACGCTGTCATAATCTATCGTACAGAACTTAGTATGCGCCCTCCAGTCAAAGCACCCCACTTATGCACTTAACGTGTGGAAGTGGGGTGCCGGATGCAAGTCTGGATCCAGCTTGAGAATCTAAGCAGGTGGTTCAGACCTCTTCGGACTCTCCATTGTTTTCCCCTAGATGTTCCTCCACTATGTTGGCAGTGTAACCTTTTTATGACATGTACAAAATTTTTGGAATGCTGACAAATCAATCCAAATATTTGACTGGGCAATATATGAAGTCTTTGGACATAACAAAACAGGTTAACTGAGTTCATATTACCAGGTAATGCTGCATAGAAGACCATAGTCACATAGGACCATTTTCACACTTAAGAGTGAGTTAGGTGCGGACAGAACCGCACCTAACTCACTTGTCCTACCCCTAATCGGCCTGCATGTTTTTAGGTACCTTATGGCACTTAAGAATGCCATAGGGTTACCTTATATTACTGCGAAGGAAACTACGCACAGAGGGCCAGATTCAATTGGCGGCGATATTTTTAAAAATATTGCGCCGGAAAAAATATGATGCCTTCGCCGGCAATTGAACGATAAAAATTCGGCGATTCATTTTTTATTTTTAAGTAGTTCTACAAGCATCAGCATGCCCTGTTGGGGCACAAAACAGGGCAGCGTTAAAAATCCTCTAATAGGTAAAATCGGTAAAAAAAATGGCGTATTTTTAACGCTGCAAAATAATTGAATAGCAAAAAAAAATAGCGCCCGTTATTTTGAAAAAAATAGCGTTAAAAATACGCCAGCGAATGCTTTTAACTCAATTGAATCGGGCCCACAGAATGGCTTAAGTAGCCGGAGCTTCTTAAGTGTGAATCAGGTCCATAGTGTGTGGTGAGCTTTAATCTAAACTGTTAAAAATTATTTACAATGATCTCAACTTAAAATACACATCTGTTACATACAATGAAAATATTAATTGTCCAATAACATTGAGTAATTTACATTGTTCCAACAAAAACATGAATGTAATCAAGTGTACCCCTTAATACAATTATAGCATGCAAAAGAACACACAAAAAGTGGCACACAGTACTTGCATATATTTGCATATAGCATTCCTATTTTATCCTTCCACTTATCCATACTTCCCAGATTTGTAGTAAAATAACTGTTTTTCTTTTAAACAAAGAGCTATAACTTACTTTGAGTGGCTCAAGTCTATTATCAATAGACTTCACATTTTCTCTAGAAGCTGCTAACTGTGCTTCTTTACTCTGTAGATTTTCTTTGATTTCCTGTGCCTTTTCTTTGTTCAGTTTCAGATACTTAAGTTCTGCCTGATATTCTTTCACATGTTGAGCTTGCTTCAGTCTTACTTGTCGCAAAGTTTCCAAGGCTTTAATATACCTTTACAGAAAAGAATATCACATGTAAGCACAGCGATGGTTAACTGTATATTAATATTAAACCAATTAACATTAGACAGAAAACATTTTTTTGGGAATATAGGCCCATATTCAGAACGTGTTTAAAGAAATCTACATAAAAGAAACGCAGATTACGTAAAAAAATTACTACGCATGCGCAGTAGCAAAAATTGCTAAACATTGGACGTATGAATACGGGCCATAGGGTCGGATCCAGACTTAAGGCTAACCTCTGTTGCATAGGCTAAAGTATGGATTTTGGTAACCAATAACTCGCACACAGGAAAACAGGGTGCTCTCCTACGTGGGAATCCGTACCCAGGACCCTACCTTAAGAATTCTGAATGGAGGTTAAGGCCTTACTGTACAATTTAAATTCTAAAGCCAACCTACCAGGAGTGTCTTTAACATATTGGGACCATCTCCAATTCATTACAATGCCAATCAATTAGATACTTAACTGCCTCACTGCAAAGAGGAATATATGCAGATACAAGCACTATGAATCTTGCTGCCAAAAAAAAAGGGGGTGTTACAGTGTAAAGTGCAAATAGTGCTGCTAAGATCCTAGTTGAACAATAACGCAAGGGAGAAAAAAAAAAAAAAGTGTAATGTAATCCTATTTATGGCACTACTCTGTCATTTATGGCACTACTCTGTCAACTTCCTGATAAAATAGATTTCAAATCAAATTTTATTACGATGAATTAAAAAACAAAATGATTACAACCAGATAGAAAGATAAAGTGCTGAAGTAAGTGCAATAAATTAAAAGCAAAGGCTCCTGTAATATACCCTCTTATGTATCAAAGGAAACAAAGACACTATGGAATGTGATATAGGTGTATATTGGACATATAGAACAAAAAAACTCCAGGATATAATGGATCTTAACTGAGTCCAATCCTCTAATAAGCCTCAATAATTAATCTGTTATTTAATTTTATTGAAGTGTTAAATGGTGGAAATGCACTGGGTAATTAACAAATGATGGCAGCAATTACAGTCACAGGCTCATACCACACACCTCTGCATGAAAACTTACAGTCCTGGTTTAAAGTGTAGAAGTTTATCAGGTAAAAAGCTGAATTTGAAATGGAAAAGGAATATTCACCAGAGATGTCAAATGGAGCCTCTAATGTAAGTAACTGACATTTTATTCTAGTTTTGTACCAGGAAATAATCCAGATAAAAGATGACCAAGGAAACCTAATGATGCAAAAGTGTCAACAACGAAGACCTATAAAACGTATTGCAAGTCAAATAGGGAGTGCAAGAAGGAAAGAAGATCACACCAATGTGGATAAGTGAAGGTAAGTATCTTTGATATTCAGTGTAACAAGAAATTCCCTTTTCTTCATTGCCTGAATATCCAACATTCTAGAATTCTTTGAGTTGTGTAATATAAGAAGTTTTGTTTTCTTTTTTCTTATGGTATAACTTACTTTCTGTTTAGTTCTTATTGCACAGGTTTTGTCTCTATAGTGCTGGTTGGCGCTTTTCCTCCAGCATCTAGTTCCTTTTTCCTCTTACATTACAGTCACTTGTTTGTCTTGTATAAGCAGAATAATACAACACTATGTATTTCCATTATAAACAAACTATTATTACAAGCCATATTTCAGATAACTAAGTACAGACCAATTTAACAGTAGAAATACTGTACATTTGGGAATTTCATAAAACTACTTTTTTTTTATTATAAGGCATGTTGCAATCATAAGGTCTGCACCATTTGTGATTTCCTATGTCACTTGGATATCTTGGCCCGGATTCACAACACTGTACGTGTTCCACATATGGTCTTAATTTCCCGATAGTAGCTACTATGCATGCGTAGTAACTATTTTACGTAATCTACGTATCGTTTTGTTACGTAGATTGCATATATGCGGTCTTGAAAGACCCACAAGAAATTATTCAAATTTAAATATAACACTGTGACAATCAGTGATCGTGTTAATGATCTATGACACCTCAGATATCACAGGCACTCTTAATTTTAGTCCCATGTGTATGGATACACATGGGACTTTCGGCAGTTTTTTCTTTTTTTTTCCCCTGGAGAATCACCTTGTGCAGACAGAGAGACATAGAACTCTCCGGCTCTGCACTGGCGATGACTCATCAACACTGTTAGAGAAACTTCCTCTCACAGGCTGTCATGGGACCTGCCCCGGCTGAAGCGACCTTCTCTTTCTTCCACAGCCAGGAACTCAAAGAAAGATTTGGGGTCTTTTTGTTCTTGTTTTTAACCAAAACTAGCATTCTAGCATTCTAAGCTTGCATACATATATTAATAGATACACACACACACACATATATACCGTATTTCCCCATGTATAAGACGCTCCCTTGTATAAGACGCACCCACGTTTTTGGAGCCTAAATTTTAAAAAAATATATTTTTAATGTATTTTTTCAATATTATTTTTAGCCTTACTGCCCTCTCTATGTGTGTCCTGCCAGTCTGTCTCCCCCCTCTATGTGTGTCCTGCCAGTCTGTCTTCCCCCTCTATGTGTGTCCTGTCAGTCTGTCTCCCCCCTCTATGTGTGTGTCCTGCCAGTCTGTCTGCCCGCTCTGTGTGTGTACTGCCCGTCTCTGCCCCTTCCCAGCCTGGCTGCAACATTGAACTTACCTTTGCTGTCCCTCCGGCATTCTCTGCGGCTGTGTCAGTCTCTCTCCCCTGCAGCTGTGACTCCGGCTGTCTCCCTTAGGTCACGCAACGTCTTTGTGCAGCACGCAAGGGGCAGACATATGGAGGCTGGACATATAAACAGGGGCAGACATATGGAGGCTAGACATATAAATAGAGGCAGACACATGGAGGCTGGACATATAATAAATAGTGGCAGACATATGGAGGCTAGACATATAAACAGGGGCAGCCAACTGGAGGCTAGACATATAATAAAAGGGAAAACAGCTGGAGGCTGGGCATATAAACAGGGGCAGATCCTTTACTGATTTCAACTAAGACCCTAGTACAACTGTAGATTGTCCTAGGGGTTTAGCTACCCCTACATAGATTTTAGGAATATAAACCACAAATCTTAATTTAGTGCTAATAGATAGGAGTGTGCGCTTAATTAACCCCCTTTTATATACAAAATGATACCAAACAATATTAGAATAGTCCATAAGCTAAAACTGTTTCAGATGAGGACTTACTCCACTAAGCAGCTAGACATGAAAATGTGTTTGTCTTGGAAAAAGTCAACTTTTAGGAGAAGAGAACGTGTTAAGAATGACCAGTTATCTAATAGAGAGAGAGAGAGAGAAGAGAGAGAAGAGAGAGAAGAGAGAGAGAAGAGAAAGAAGAGAGGAGAGAGGAGAGAGAGAAGAGAGAGAGAGAAGAGAGAAGAGAGAAGAGAGGAGAGAGGAGAGAGAGAGAGAGAGAGAGAGAGAGAGATGCATTT
Organism: Limnodynastes dumerilii; assembly: GCA_011038615.1. Taxonomy (NCBI): domain Eukaryota; kingdom Metazoa; phylum Chordata; class Amphibia; order Anura; family Limnodynastidae; genus Limnodynastes; species Limnodynastes dumerilii. The sequence goes on along the minus strand of WWET01003881.1, from coordinate 95,240 downwards.
TAGTGGCTTGTTTTACCTGGTTGCAGAAAATATTTCATCAAATTTTATCTTTAGCTGCTTCCCTTCACTCAAAGGCCAGTTAGAATCTTCCTGATGACAAAAAATGACATTGTTGAGTACAGCAGGGGACACTCCTAAGGCACTGATCAGCTCTCTGTCCATTTCTGCACATTTTGTGCTTAGGCTGACTTTCTCTCCATGCCTAGTAAAAGGGGAAATATTAAAGAAGACAGAAACATCTTTAGCCCACTGAACACGTATGTTTAATAGATCAAAACAAAAAAAGGGTCAGCTTTACTAAGCTGCAGGAAAGAAAAAGTGGAGATGTTACCCAAAGCAACCAATAAGAATCTAGCTAACATTTTTTTTAGCATGTAATAGGAAAGCAGGAGCTAGAATCTGATTGGTTGCAATGGGCAATATCTCCAATTTACCTTTTCCACAGTGTAGTAAATCTGGCCCAAAGTCCAAGTTTTAACATGTACATCTTCAACAAATAAAACCCCAGAATTAAATCAATGGCCAAGTGTATTCTCAAGCGAGTCCCCACACTGATAGTTGTCATTATGAAGAAGGGACAGCCAAAAGTAGCTTTTTGGTTGTCTCTACTTCAAATGACAGCCATTTTAGATTTTTTTTTGAATGGGTGAGTATGTGATTCACATACTCACCGATTCATTTTCAGAAGCACCACTGCCGGACCACTTGAAAGGTGAGTAACCCTCTCCGGAGACTTAGGTTTAGGCAGCAGGGGGAGACTTAGGGTTAAACTGCAGGAGGAGACTTAGGGTTAGGCTGTGGGAGGAGACATAGGGTTAGGCTGCAGGAGGGGGGGACGTAGGGTTAGGCTGCAGGAGGGGGGAGACTTAGGGTTAGATTGCGGGGGAGACTTAGGGTTAGGGAGTGGGTTGGGAATAGAATACTTACTTACCTTAGGGTAAGGCTGCGTGGAAGGAAGGGTCAGAATTAGGGGAAAGGGCTGGGGCTAGTTTTGACTCTTACTTATCGGAGCACTGTGTTCGGTGCTCCGGGGTCAATTGCTATGCTCGAGGCATAAGCAATCGATATCCCAGCCAGTTTGGAACTGGCTTTAAATTGCGGGGGAGACTTAGGGTTAGGGAGTGGGTTGGGAATAGAATACTTACTTACCTTAGGGTTAGGCTGCGTGGAAGGAAGGGTAAGAATTAGGGGAAAGGGTTGGGGCTAGTTTTGACTTTTACTTATTGGAGCACTGTGTTCGGTGCACCGGGGTCAATTGCTATGCTCGAGGCATAAGCAATCGATATCCCAGCCAGTTCGGAACTGGCTGGGAGCAACTGGCCCTATAGAAACTGGCCAGTTCGCAACAGGGACCCACACTCATTCTCAAGACATAGATAATATTTTCCACTGTTTGGAAACAGTTAAGACATCTAAGACCTCTAGAGCTGTGTTGTGGCTATATGTAATTATGTTATTATATCTCATTGGGAACATGGCTATAAGTACTAGTAAAATGCATGTAAATGCATATGCATGCAGTTATTAAACAGGGTTTTCTTTCTGTATGATACAGCAATACAAATGCAGTACCCCATACTTTAAAAAACATTTTATAGTGAGGTATGTGTGTGTAGAATTATGCTGTGGAGCATATTTTTATCTATATTATTTGTGTTGTAAAGGATTAAATTCAATTAAAAACAATATGAGCTGCAACACAAGCATCAGGTGCTTGGAAGACTGGCAGCTAACATGGATTTAAAACTCTCAAAACTGTTTGAGAGATTAGGAACAGCACACAAAGAGTTACACCTTATAAGTACTGGTCATGTAATCTGGTGTCCAAGTTAGTAGCCAAGTTAATTTGGTATAAAAAATGGCAATACTCAGTCAATACTACTTTTGAACTGAAAATTGTGGAAGCCTATTAAGAAACCTTAATGCACTATATTTAGACTGTTAACACAAAGATTACACCAATAGAAAAGTAATAAACACTTAGCATTTTTGTAATCATTTACATATAGATCTTATTTTTTATTATTTTTAATGATAAATTAAATTCACTTTCCCCTACATTATTCCCTGTCCCTGCGGTCCATCTGCCTTTCCCTCTGATTCTTGCTTTAAAATAATAATACCACAAAACAAAATCATTGAATGTGAACACTTTTGACTTAATGTGTTCATATTTCTCATGCTAGACCTTACTTCATTCTGGTAATCACTCCTTCTAATGTTTTAAATTCAGTTTTTTTCCCTTTCTGAGTGCACACCATGGACCGCTGGACAGCCACAAGTTCTCCATTTACATCTCGAAGCTGCAGACGAATCTGGGCTCTAACATCTGTTTCTTGCGCAATCTGGGGAAACAGCAAAACAATCCTAAAATCAGACATCATTCTTCTCTTACCACTAAAATGTTTTTTGTTTTTGTTTTGTTTTTTATAGTAGTGACTCTCAAGTTTGTTATGGGTGAAACATTTGCACGCTATGGGCCCGATTCAGACTTAAGAACGAGCTTGAAATTTAGGACCTGATTCGCACTTAAGAATCTTCTTAAAATAAGAACTTGAAGTCACACCTGGGCTAAGCCATGTTGATTGCAGGGGAGTCATATTTCATCTGTTGCAAACAGTACTAGTGTTGAGAGGTGATATTTCTCAGCCCAAGTCTAAATAACAGTGTAATAGTAAAGCTGGACAGTTTCTGTTTTCAGTAAGCAATTCAAAGATATATCCCTGCATGCAAAGAATACAATTAAATTAATCCCCCCTGCAAGCAACATGGTTTTGCCCAGGAGTAACTTTAAGTTCTTATTTTAAGAAGATTCTTAAGTGTGAATCAGGTCCTAAGAGAGGAAAGCTACTCCTGGGCTAAACCATGTTGATTTTAGGGGGGAGTCAAGTTAATTGTATTCTTTGCATGCAGGGATTTATCTCTGAATTGCTTACAGCACACACATATTGAACAGCTTTACTTTTACATTGTTATTTAGACTTGGACTTGGGCTGGGACACATCACCTCTCAACTCTAATGCTGTTTGCAACAGATGAAAAATGACTCCCTTGTAGCCAATTTGTATGTGCACAAAAAAAAATACCCACAATTAGCTTTGCACCGCAAATAACGGCCCCTAGACTTTTAAGACTTCCTCTACACCAGAGTGTTTTATTGTAAAGTAAGACCAACTTCCAAGATGGTTTCCACCATTTGACAATGCAGTTGTCACAGTTTCTGGAATTTGGGTGTCTGGTTGGGGGGCCCTTGGGATGGAAAGCGAGTATAAGAACTAGAAAAGTACGAGAAGAGCCTTCAGAGCCTGGCACCAAAACACAAGTAAGGTCAGGGTAGCGAACAAGAGTTCCAGTGACAGAGGACAGAACCGCTGTGGAAAACAGGAATGGGCAAACTGTAGATGTGCCATTCCTGACCATGGTATTGTCAGAGATACTGTAGATGTCAGAACAGTGATGATAAAGGCAGATAGAGACAATGCTCATTCTTGCTGAGCAGCGATCAAGATGCAGATGGCAGAAAACTTGTGAAACCTAAAAGTAGTTACACACTACCCCCCAATGCCCTTCATGTCATAAACAATCCTTAAAAGTTTTTTTTTTTTTACTAATCTGACATAATACACCATTTTGAGAATACAAAATATATATTATGACTTTATACCTATAAATTATCTGTCTGTATTGAGTGTAAAATGAGAAAATATGTAAAAACCAACCAGTTATGTTTATTCTAGTAATACTAATAATACCTTTGGATCATGCACAAATGTGTTTCCTTTAGTTCCAGGTGGAAAAGCCCCCGTTGTTATATACTTGAGACACTCAATTATGGTCTGAAAAATAAAGAATAAAATTATAAACAATAAAACAAATCAAATGTTTCCATGTTTTTGTCCCATTCACATGAACTCCAATTTTTATTGTGTTTCAGCTGCTTTATTAAGACAAAAATGAGATTTTTGTTATACTATGCATTCACATAATTTACTTTATGTGCAGATCATAGTTAAAAAACCTCTCAAGCCCAAAGCTACAAACAACATCAACAAACAAGTTATGATACTGGAACATTCAAATAAACCAAATAGATCTACTTTCGGCACCGGTACTAAAACCTGCAGCTGCCTAAAGCTGGCCACACACTAGAGCAATTATCGGCCCAAACGCACGATTATCGTGGATTGGGCCAAATATCGCTCTAGTGAATGGTGCAGATTTTTTTTTCCAAACGGTGATAAAACCATCCAAAAACGCTAGGGCCTGATTATCACATCTTTTGGAATTCCTGAATGATAATCGGACCCTAGCTGCGATTTTTGGAGGTACCTAGTGCTCTGCCCTCTCTCTATGTAAAATGACTGCTGGACAGACATTTAACACAGAAGGAGAGAGGGCAGAGTGTTGCAGAGCCAGGCTGCAGCGCTGTGTCCTCTCTCCCTCTGTATGGGTATACAGCGCTGTATGCCCAGACAGAGGGAGAGAGGACACCGTGCAGCAGCCTGTGTGATTTTTTTTTTCCATTGAGAATTTTTTTTTGCATAGGTCTCTTATCAAGATTGACAGGAAACCCAATAGGCTGGCTGCAGTCTTTCCAGCAATTATCGCCCCCAGCCCTCGCTGTGTATGGTGCCGATATCGGTACCTTTCCCCAGGGGAAAAATCGTCACGTTTATCGGCAGCCACACGCTGGGAGCGATAATCTCTCTAGTGTGTGGCCAGCTTAAGGGGATCTCCATGGAAATCTGAAAGGGATCTTCAAGCAACCATAGATATCTGTTTTATTTCATTAACACTGAAACGGCTGAAAAACTAATTAGGCACAATAAAACACTGCAAATTCTAGCATAATGAGCCTTGCTATTTAGAGGAGGATGAGTAAATTGATGGGGGTGGGGTTAAAATAGGTGGACAGAATTATTTGGAAATTGGTTTCATCTACTTTACATTGCAAAGTAAAATATATAGCTGGCATTTTACTGCGCACGTCTGTGTACCATCACATCTCCCAAGGTTTAATTGAAAAGCTATAAATGTACATTCACTATTATTATTTCTATATTTTAATACCACCACTTCTAAATTTCCACTTCAACCACTGCTCCAGAGTACACACTCTCCCGATTTTACACAAAACGACTGACCTAATTATATTGCTGTGGAAGATATTTCATGAGCACTATACAGTTAACCTTTTTTATTATATGTTTAGTGATTGTAAAAAATATTGTATCCCTGTATGCACTGCAGAGATTATCTGCCACATCCGTTGATAATTAAAGCCCTGTTTGTTAACATTAGTGAATTACATTCAGGCCTATCGTTTTAGACCCATTTGTAGGACACAGGGCAAGAGCATACTTCGAAGCTGCACTTACATTTTAGACCACCATGCTCAGTGTGAAGTAAAGACAATTTATTGCTGCACTAACCCCAGACATTATATAAAATGTGATGTAATTACAGCCAGTTCCACTGCTATCAATCATTAAGCATTCACATTATGCTCTGGTTTCTTTTCATAACATAACCAGAGAAACTTACAAACTGACATTTATTTGTCTGGAATAATAAAAAAAAAATAAACACATACTTCCACATATTTTTATATTATTTATTTTATTAACATATTTTTATATAGAGCTTTACAATTTTAGCAATCATAACAAGACTGTGGGCCAGATTTACTAAGCTGCAGGTTTGGAAAAGTGGAGATGTTTCCCATAGTAACCAATTAGATTCTAGCTGACATTCTCTAATATGTAATAGAAAAGTAAAAGTTAGAATCTGATTGGTTGCCATGGGCAACATCTCCACTTTTCCAAACCTGTAGCTTAGTAAATCTGGCCCTGTGTGGTAACAGACAGACTGGGTAGGTAAGATGGCTCTGTCCAAAAGTTTACACTCTATAGGAGATTGGGGATACATGTTATACAATGTACCAGCTTGTATAGCTGAAGTGCTCAATGCCCTCTATAATCCAGTCACACAGCAATTTTAGCATGCAAATAAAATGTTTCCAAGTTTGTGTTATACAGCAGGGACCGCCAGAGCCACTTACCGTTAGTATGGATAGCGGTTCTGGCTAACTTTTGCCACTACTACTCCCTATCTACAGAGCTGCAGCATGCAACTAAAATAGTGTAGCAGGCAAACACGGCTCTGTAAGTGAAGTTGAAGGGGTTGCCCCCCACAGTGCATGGGTGCCGGGGCATAGGCCCCTTTTCAAACCCCAAAAGAGAGCTTGAAAGTTTGCAGAAGAGAAGTCCTGTGACCAGGAATCAGAGCATTTGTTTAGTGTAGAGAAGAGCGATATGTCCTGTGAAGATCTGAGAGGGTGAACTGGGATATATCTTGATTAGTGAGGAAATGTAAGTGGGTGCAATCTTGTTGATGGTTATAGGTTAGCAAAAGGATTTTGTATTTGATCCTGTAAAATAAAGGCAAAAATGTAGACTGAAAAGAGGACAGCTCTAGAAGTGTGTTTTGCAAGGAAAAGCAGTCTAGATGCTGCATTCAATATAGACTTCCCTCCAGGAGATCTAGTAGGAGAGGTGCAGGTCCCAGAAGCTTACTAAAGCCCCCCTGCCAATCATACACACTGTGCATTAACACAGAGTGAAGCATGAGGCAGAATCGCAACGTGCTATATGTTTTATATCACATCATAAAGCCCCTTTCTGATTTACAATTCTGTGCAACAGAGCAACTCAGCAGGGGTAAGGGGGCTGGATGACACAAAATAACCCCAGTGGAAGAGGGCAGTTCATTCTTGGCAAGCATTGATGACCTGCTCAGTCTAAGGTATTTTATCAGGGACCAGAAATTGCATATTTCAGGTTCAAGAGAAACCCACAGAATGTAGTTCATCTTTAAAGTGTCAAATCATTGAAGGTATAAGTGAGTAGCTATAGCTATATCTGATTTACACAGCTTTATCTTACTAACCACTGCAAAATAAAGCAAATAGGACTGGAATAATGGAACTAAAGTTGCTTTCATGTACAGTACTATGTATATAATGCCTTACCTAGCTGTAGGAAATGCAACGTAACTGCTCCTGTAAGTGAATATATGTTCCCCACCTAACATTGTACATTCTTTATTTATACCATAAAGTGTAAAAATATTTTTTATTATTACATTTATACAGTTATTTTGGGTTACTAACGTACGTACGATAGTACACACGCTAAGGGAACATCTGCCGAGCGCATGGAAAGATGTTCCCTGAAACTTACGCAAATGGCTTGGTCAGGATTCAGCGAGCGGAAATATTCCACAATTCGTTACTGCGCATACATTAACAGAAAACTTCCAGCACAGATCTGGAGCCTCAAGATCCAGACTTCCGCATTGGTAGTCTCCAGACAACAGAGCAGGAATCACACACACACATCATTAGTATACAGTATACAGTAAAGGTTTGCTTAAGCCTTTTACAACCCCAGTCAAACCATTTATGCAAACAAAACGATATAATTGTGGATTAGAAGTGTTTCTGCAGCATTTTCTTTGAATTCTGAAAACTTGGTCGGTCCTGTATAAACAATTATTATTCAATTATCAGCAAAATATACACTATAATTGCTTGTATTTCTACAAACAATCACTATTTATTTTGTTGTTCTTAAAGCATTTTCTATTAATACCAATCACGTGCATCTCCACTAGAGGGCAAAGAAGAAAGAAAAACACACACTGCTATTTTTTTTTTTTTTTTTTTTTATAATTTATGTGCTTTATAAGATAGTAGTGGCTGTATTAATAAAATTAATAATAAGTCTGTACAAAATGAGGCACTATGGAGAGACTTGTAAATATGACTTTCTTGCTCTAAGGAGAGCTAGATTTATTTGACACATTACATCATAATTAGGACTGACGTTTAAATTGCAAAACAGCGATTTTTATCAGGGTATTGTAAAGAGAGATGTGTGCACTAACCTGATGAAAATCGCTGTTCTGCAATTGAGATGTCAGTCATAATTACAATGTAATATGCCAAAAAGTCTAGCTTTCCTTAGAGCAAGAAAGTCATATTTACAAGTCTCTAAAGTGCCTCATTTTATACAGGCTTCTTCTGAATGCTAGTGCAAAAGAAAAGAGTCTATATGCTGGAGAGTGCCTGTACCTTTGGAACATATATATATATATATATTTATTTCCTTATGTCCATATACAGCTGCAAGCATGTACTCCAATACAACCCATAGGGCCTGATTCAATTAAGTGCAATGACATAAAAAAGCTTGCGCTGCACTTTCCCCCGTCATTTACGGTAGCTGAAAATGGGCGATTTTTATGTGCACCTCAATGGGGCACGCATAAATATGACCCCAAAAAATCCAAAATTAGCTTCGCACAGCGAATAATGCGGGTGCGAAGCTAGTTGAATCGGGCCCATAATCTTTATAGGGTTTCATTAGTAGCACTAGAGTATTTGTTTAAACACAATGGGGTAGATCCAGAACTAGCTACATGGGGGTAGATCCAGAACTACGTTTGCCGTACGTTTATTCGCGTAGCCTATTTTCGTGTGCGTATATTCTATACACTCCCCTAGTAACACCCCTTGAACGTACGTATTTTGTCAAGATACGCTTTCCAAACTCTACCTTAACTTTTGCCAATGTAACCGCAGTGATCCGCACACGTACGTATGGGCAACACGAATTTACGCAGCTAAGCACGCCCATATTGTACACTTTAAATACAAACCCCCGCCTACTTAACTTATTTCAGACGTACTTTAGACTCACGTAAATTTGGCACGCCCACACGTAAGTATTTACGTGACACATACGTGAATGGCCCATACGTTCACAATTACGCTACGTTACTGTGCGTATTTTCTGTGGTGCGCATGCGCAGTACTTACCAAAAGGCGATTTTACGTCTCCGCCATGCGTAAATTCGCTCACAAGCATTGTTCTGGATCTGGGCCAATGTACTGTCATACAAGTTTACACAACCATTGTGGCAGAAATACTTAGTGGAAAATTATATGAACACTTCCAAGCTACCATTCATCACTTTTGAACTACTTTATTGACTTATCAAAGTTTAAGCATATGCTAGCGTTGTAAACATTACTTTGTATTGCAAAAATGTATAGCATTCACCTGATTAGATGCAGATCAATTTATGTTCCAGGAATGACTTACAGCAGTGTCAAATTAGACTTGAAAAACTGGTATCCAAACACAGGAAATGTCACGGTAAGTTTGTAATATTTGTCAAGTGTGGGTGGCAGCCCTAGAGGGTGCAACAAATAATACCAAGTGCAGAAATACTGCCTACTGACAATTACCAGTAACTAATGAATCATCTGATGTAACAATATTCTGTTTCAAGCACTGTACTTCTAAGGCATTTTCAATAATTTGCTACTGTGCAGTAATCTTTTGAAGTTTTGCATTTGATTGTACCCTGCCCCAGCAAAATAAATTATTAGTGTCAGTATCTAAAATAAAAAGATGTATTCCAGTTTTTAATGCAGTCTCCCCAACACCTCTTCCTTTGGAAAAGTGAAAGACATGTTGTAAAGCGTTGTCAGAACCCAGTTAGAAACTGTTCATTCTGATATAAGGACACCCGAAAGCTCCTTTTCGGATGTCCCTATTTCAAATAATGCCCAGTTTCTATTTTTTTTTTTTAGAATGGGTTAGTATGGCGATCGGCATACTCACCCATTCTGATTATGCCAATATATCAAATGCTGGAAGTTGTGTTTGTATTGTGAATGCTTCAACATTCAGTTCACTTTCCTCACAATAACACTGGAGTCAATGAGATTTCAATCCTGAGTGTGTATGACAGACACACTGATCCAACTGGAAGATACTTTCTATACCTCTATAATAAAGATTTGCTGCGTGTGTAAGGACTAGGGTAAGAATAGTAAAAAACAAAACAAAACCAATGAACATGTGTATGAATAAAACACACAAAACTAATAGTGAATAAGTGATAAAATGTTAATGTCTTACAGTTTTCCCAGCACCATTTGGTCCCACCAGAACAGTCAACGGACTGAGAAAGGTTATGACTTGTTTGTCCTTATCTTCCACTCCAAAGCTCCTCACACCAAGGATACTCATTTTCTCTATTTTTGACATCTTAGAATGTATTAATTTCTACTCAGCCTCTTCAAAGCACTGGTGGAAAAAACACCCAAAATAAAACATAAGAACACATATAATCACATGGGACAATAAAGACTTGTGAGACTAACTATATATTATATATACACACATGTACAGTGGTACATATATAAATATATATTTGATTCTTTCATTTTCAACTGAAGCATATATAAAATATAACAGACTATTCAAAATGACTGGAAAAAATATTCCTGTGTTTCCAGCATCCCAGTATTCCCCATCATAGGCTCTCCAGCACCCCCATGTGCTCCCCATCATGTCTCCAGACCCTAGTATCCCCATCCTGTATCTCCAGCCCCCGAGTACTATCCCCAATCATGTGTACCAGTCTCCCAGTAAGACCCATCATGTGTCTCCAGACCCTCAGTATTCCCAGATGGCGGTGGTGGGTCCTTCCTCTGCTACCTAGCAATAGCTTGTCCCTGTTGGTAGGTAGCGAAGAAAGAACCCCTTGCCGCCACCTCCACATTCTGTACCTTACCACTGCATTCAAGAAGTTCCTGCCACATCCAAGATGGCGGCAGGGATACTTCCTATGGACCCACCGCTCTTCCACTCCAAAGCTCCTCACACCAAGGATACTCATTTTCTCTATTTTTGACATCTTAGAATGTATTAATTTCTACTCAGCCTCTTCAAAGCACTGGTGGAAAAAACACCCAAAATAAAACATAAGAACACATATAATCACATGGGACAATAAAGACTTGTGAGACTAACTATATATTATATATACACACATGTACAGTGGTACATATATAAATATATATTTGATTCTTTCATTTTCAACTGAAGCATATATAAAATATAACAGACTATTCAAAATGACTGGAAAAAATATTGCTGTGTTTCCAGCATCCCAGTATTCCCCATCATAGCTCTCCAGCACCCCCACCCCCATGTGCTCCCCATCATGTCTCCAGACCCTAGTATCCCCATCATGTCTCTCCAGCACCCACAGTATTCCCATCCTGTATCTCCAGCCCCCGAGTACTATCCCCAATCATGTGTACCAGTCTCTCAGTATGACCCATCATGTGTCTCCAGACCCCCAGTATTCCCAGATGGCGGTGGTGGGTCCCTCCTCTGCTACCTAGCAATAGCTTGTCCCTGTTGTTAGGTAGCGAAGAAAGAACCCCTTGTCGCCATCTCCACATTCTGTACCTTACCACTGCATTCAAGAAGTTCCTGCCACATCCAAGATGGCGGCAGGGATACTTCCTATGGACCCACCGCCGCCATCTT
>WWET01003881.1:50373-80104 GCA_011038615.1 Limnodynastes dumerilii | reverse complement strand
CAAATAAGAACTTAAAGTTACACCTGAGCTAAACCATGTTGATTTCAGTGGAGTCAAATTTCATTTGTTGCAACAGTATTATAGTTAAAAGGTGATGTTTTTCCAGCTCAAGTCTAATTAGCAGTTTAAAAGTGAAGCTGATCAGGTATCTGTGTGCAATAAGTAAAAGAAAAGCATTCTCCCTGCATGCATAGAATAAAATTAACTTGACTCCCCCTGAAATCAACATGGTTTTGCCCAGGTGTAACTTTAAGTTCTTATTTTCAGCCTCTTAATCAGGCCCCTGGTGTATAGGGAGCGGATGCTTGCTGGCTTTGCCCCTGGTGTCACTAGGGTCCTGTATAAGGGTATCGGACCCACTATAGTAACCTTGTTTTTGTTTTGTCTAATTTTTTTATTTTTTTTTATATAAGATATAGGGTTAGTATGTACTACTTAGCGATTTATATGTACTGTATGTACCACTTAGCAATCCCAATGTGCCGATTCCCCTTTTTTCATTTTAGATATTCATTTTAATTTACTTCACATTCTCTATTGATATCTATACAAGGGCAATAATGATGAAGATTTCATTATCATTGTTTGTGTCTTTATATTGCTTCCTTAGTGAAGTTGATTATTTGATGTTTCATTTATTTTTATATGTATAATTTGTAATAAATATGTTGTCCGTTATAAAGTCATATAGTTTGAGGCTGATATACACAGTAGTATATGTAAGGCATACAGCAGCATACAGTGTAAGAACAATAGAGCGGAAGTTTTCCCCCGTTGTCTGGGCAACCTCAAACTTTTCGCAACTGTCAGGAAGCACCATCTAGTAACCATGGTTACCTTCTAAATATACACATCCTCCGGAAACACTATTCAAGGCGCTGATGTTCGACTGAGAGGACCGGAAGTGTCAGGCTGTTTCCAACACAACCTAGTAACCAATGCTATTCAACATTTGAGGCTTCCACTATAAATATACGTAACTTGACAATAGGAAGATCACTTTTGAGAAAGGGCCACGCCCGAAACGCTTCAAGGATCTTCCGGTTTCTGCATCCAGGTGTTTCCCCTCTCGGTGTTCCGGTCTCTGGTCGAGCGCTCTATCGGTAGCAGGACGTCCATTATCTACCCTCACAGCACAGAGACCTGTTCCTGGTATGGGATTTTAGCCTTGGCTCTGCAGCATTTTTAATCCCTCCTTTATATATATTTGTGTACCCAGTTTTATAGACCCTAAGGGTCTTATATTTTTCTCTAATATATTGTGTATTGTATAAGCATATATATTTATTATAGTGATTTTTATCCACCAGACCCACAGGGTCATATATGTTTTAGCTGTTAAAATAAATTCATATTTATCTTACTGGTATATATTTATTTATTTTTATATACACTTTATAATTATGGATTATTCCGATTGGTAATCTGATTTCTGGTGTATTAATCCACTTTGTATTTCTTTCTCTCATATGACCATGGTGCTAAATATACATCTTGGTCAGATTATAGAGCAAGCATACTTAAGCTTCCATCCTGGTTGTGAAAAAGAAAGTAAAGGACCTTTTTTCAGCCAGTGGACCTCTCTTCCTGTATGCCACTTAGGACTCTGGTTTTAAGTTTTAAGCCTCATATTGAGTTTTTGTATACAACTATTTATTAGTACAATTTATACCTGCACTGTCTCTTACACCCATCCCCCAATTTTTTATTTGTATTATTGTTAGAGTCTTGGGCACTCTAAGGGTGTTTTTAGCTGCGATAGTTTTAGCGCTTTTAAGAGACCCCACCCCCTTGCTTGTTATTTTCCAATTGGGTGGAACCTAATTTTAAACAGAATTGTTGAAGTCCGACGTGTGGTAAGTCATAGCCATAGTGCTGCAGAAATTCAGTCAGCATAAAGATCTAATTCCACAGGTAGACCACTAAAAACTCATTCATCTTTATGTTTAGTCAGACCTATGCTGATACCTCTGGAGCTCTTTGCAGTTTCCCAGTCATGGGGATTTCTGCTAAAGTGTCAGAATATAGATGATTCATGCCTAGCATGGCCGTGTCACTTAATGTGTTTGTGCACTAGTTCAAACATCTGTATTGCACAACAATTTGATTATTCTTAGAAAGTCCACAATTTTCATAAAAATGTCTCACATAATATTACTTACAAATTAATATCTTGTGCTTAGAAAAAGATGTCTTGGCTTAGCAGTTATAATTACTTTTGCATGATTGTTGTTTTTGTATGTAATTTACACTTGTGAAATATAATGTTCTGACTTGCACCAACAAAAAAAATGTTCAGCAAATGTCCTCGAGTCAAAATAAGACCTGTGTGTTAACACCATGTACATTTTTCTGTGGGAATTTTGGTGTGATGTAAGTTTACACAGGTTAGTTAATGTTATGTAAGATTTTTCTTCCGCTAAACTGAACTGAATATAGTTACGTTAATGATGCAACATAATTTATGCAGCTTCCTCAGCATCTCCTTGGAATATTTACTGTATCTGTCTTCAACTTACTGGATATTAGTTTATATAACAACCAGTAAATTATTATTGTGTACCAGTCAGACAAGCTCAAACCAACAGGTAAATGGTTCGGGAACTATCTCAGATTTTGCATCATAATTAATAAGTCCCAGATTTACTCAAAGAGGATGTTTTCCAGTCATTGGGCCGGATCCAGAACTACATCCGTCTTCCATAGACGGACGTAGTTCAATAAACAGTAGCTACTGCACATGCGTAGTAGCTATTGTACGTAATCTGCGTATCGTTTCGATACGTAGATTGCGTATATGCGGTCCTTTAGATCTGGCCCATTATGATTGGAATCACCCCTTTTGGCAGTGCAGCACATGCGTTAACGACACATTACCAGGAGGGTATTCTGGACCCATTCCATCCTGGTATTAAATCGTAAAGCTTGCAAGACAGAGCAGGAAACGGTTTCAGCAGATTTCTGCACCGTCTCCACATGTAATCTTTTTAGTTGGGTCTTTCTAGTGTAACTCCTTTAGAGTAAGATTAGTGGCTTCCCCTGATTTGTATGGAATTTAGGATGTAGCAGGATCCAACATTGGATCTCTAATGCTGGAGGCTGGGACTCTGACATCAGCGGCAGAAGAGGTCTGGATCCAATCCTAAATGCCCTACCTTGGCAGGGGCTCTCAGCCAGTGTTACCAGTACTTGGGGTGACTGAACAAAGCTATAAGGAGCTAGAAGCCATACATTTGAGTTTTAACCAGATGTAATACCAGATGGCAGAGGGCATATTTAATAAAACAGAGTGGGTGTGTGTCCACATTGGATCGAATACTTATTTATAATTGTTATTGTTACTTTTATTTACATTTTTTTTTCTTTATTATCTGCTTCTGAATACTATCTCTTGAGCAAAGTAAAAAACTCACATGATCCTCTAGGACAGGCATGTCAAACTCAGGGCCCTTTTTTTTTTTAATTCAAGTGTTTTTATTAAATGTTTTTTTAGCATTACATCACTCTTCAATCATTACATTATAACCCAATATTTGCCACAATGTCAATACATGCAATCACAACAGCAGATAAATAGATACATTCATATTTACCTAGTGCCGATCGCACTATCACAAAGAGCATCCACATACCAGGAGATATAACAAATAATCCCTGACAAATTGGTAACCCATATTGCATACCAAATATACATAGATATATACATACATCGCTAGCCATCTTCATCTGCAGGTGACGGAAATGCATAATAGTCTAACCAATCATCCCAAATTTTGTGATACTTCTGAGGACATCCCCTGCCCAGGTATACATGTTTCTTGTGCCCAAGGGAAGTATTCACCAATTTAAGCCAGTCTGCAATGGAAGGAGGGGCCGATGCACACCACGCTCTGGCTATACAGACCTTAGCCCACATGAACAAGAAGTTAACATATGTTCGCTTTTATAAATTGAGAGTACCATCCAGTCCTATTCCAAAAAGACACCACTTAGGATGACTGGCCGACAGACCGACTCCAGTACGTCGTATACAAACAAAAATCGACTCCCAAAACCTTTGTATCTTAGAACAAGACCATAAAAGATGAATAAAGTCAGCCCCCTCTCCCGCACATTTCAGACATACCCCCTGTCGTGTATTGTTGATCCTAGCCAGTCTAACTGGAGTTAAATACACTCTATGGATAATATAGACCTGAATTTGTTGAGATCTGGTATTAGCAGTCAACCCCCTAGAACTACCCAATACCTCCTCCCAATCCTCCTCATCAAGCGGCCCAATATCAGAGTCTCACGCCTGCTGAAGACGACCAAGAGTGGCCTCCGGGCCAGCAGTAATTAACGCAGAATAAATGGGCGACACCACATGTTCATCCCCAACGCCTAGTAGGAGTGACCTCACCGGAGATGGAGTCAGAGTAGGAAGTCCCTGCCGAAACTGCGCGATTACAACATGCTGGCGAGCGCTCTATCGGTAGCAGGACGTCCATTATCTACCCTCACAGCACAGAGAACCTGTTCCTGGTATGGGATTTTAGCCTTGGCTCTGCAGCATTTTTAATCCCTCTTTTATATATATTTGTGTACCCAGTTTTATAGACCCTAAGGGTCTTATATGTTTCTCTAATATATTGTGTATTGTATAAGCATATATATTTATTATAGTGATTTTTATCCACCAGACCCACAGGGTCATATATGTTTTAGCTGTCAAAATAAATTCATATTTATCTTATTGGTATATATATTTATTTATTTTTTATATACAACTTTATATTTATGGATTATCCCGATCTGTAATCTGATTTCTCATATGACCACGGTGCTAAATATACATCTTGGGGAGAATATAGAGCAAACATACTTAAGCTTCCATCCTGGTTGTGAAAAAGAAAGTAAAGGACCTTTTTTCAGCCAGTGGACCTCTCTTCCTGTATGCCACTTAGGACTCTGGTTTTAAGTTTTAAGCCTCATATTGAGTTTTTGTATACAACTATTTATTAGTACAATTTATACCTGCACTGTCTCTTACACCCATCCCCCAATTTTTTATTTGTATTATTGTTAGAGTCTTGGGCACTCTAAGGGTGTTTTTAGCTGCGATAGTTTTAGCGCTTTTAAGAGACCCCACCCCCTTGCTTGTTATTTTCCAATTGGGTGGAACCTAATTTTAAACAGAATTGTTGAAGTCCGACGTGTGGTAAGTCATAGCCATAGTGCTGCAGAAATTCAGTCAGCATAAAGATCTAATTCCACAGGTAGACCACTAAAAACTCATTCATCTTTATGTTTAGTCAGACCTATGCTGATACCTCTGGAGCTCTTTGCAGTTTCCCAGTCATGGGGATTTCTGCTAAAGTGTCAGAATATAGATGATTCATGCCTAGCATGGCCGTGTCACTTAATGTGTTTGTGCACTAGTTCAAACATCTGTATTGCACAACAATTTGATTATTCTTAGAAAGTCCACAATTTTCATAAAAATGTCTCACATAATATTACTTACAAATTAATATCTTGTGCTTAGAAAAAGATGTCTTGGCTTAGCAGTTATAATTACTTTTGCATGATTGTTGTTTTTGTATGTAATTTACACTTGTGAAATATAATGTTCTGACTTGCACCAACAAAAAAAATGTTCAGCAAATGTCCTCGAGTCAAAATAAGACCTGTGTGTTAACACCATGTACATTTTTCTGTGGGAATTTTGCTGTGATGTAAGTTTACACAGGTTAGTTAATGTTATGTAAGATTTTTCTTCCGCTAAACTGAACTGAATATAGTTACGTTAATGATGCAACATAATTTATGCAGCTTCCTCAGCATCTCCTTGGATTATTTACTGTATCTGTCTTCAACTTACTGGATATTAGTTTATAAAAAATAACAACCAGTAAATTATCATTGTGTACCAGTCAGACAAGCTCAAACCAACAGGTAAATGGTTCGGGAACTATCTCAGATTTTGCATCATAATTAATAAGTCCCAGATTTACTCAAAGAGGATGTTTTCCAGTCATTGGGCCGGATCCAGAACTACATCCGTCTTCCATAGACGGACGTAGTTCAATAAACAGTAGCTACTGCGCATGCGTAGTAGCTATTGTACGTAATCTGCGTATCGTTTCGATACATAGATTGCGTATATGCGGTCTTTTAGATCCGGCCCATTATGATTGGAATCACCCCTTTTGGCAGTGCAGCACATGCGTTAACGACACATTACCAGGAGGGTATTCTGGACCCATTCCATCCTGGTATTAAATCGTAAAGCTTGCAAGACAGAGCAGGAAACGGTTTCAGCAGATTTCTGCACCGTCTCCACATGTAATCTTTTTAGTTGGGTCTTTCTAGTGTAACTCCTTTAGAGTAAGATTAGTGGCTTCCCCTGATTTGTATGGAATTTAGGATGTAGCAGGATCCAACATTGGATCTCTAATGCTGGAGACTGGGACTCTGACATCAGCGGCAGAAGAGGTCTGGATCCAATCCTAAATGCCCTACCTTGGCAGGGGCTCTCAGCCAGTGTTACCAGTACTTGGGGTGACTGAACAAAGCTATAAGGAGCTAGAAGCCATACATTTGAGTTTTAACCAGATGTAATACCAGATGGCAGAGGGCATATTTAATAAAACAGAGTGGGTGTGTGTCCACGTTGGATCGTATACTTATTTATAATTGTTATTGTTACTTTTATTTACATTTTTTTTTCTTTAACATCTGCTTCTGAATACTATCTCTTGAGCAAAGTAAAAAACTCACATGATCCTCTAGGACAGGCATGTCAAACTCAGGGCCCTTTTTTTTTTTAATTCAAGTGTACATTTTTTTTTTATTCAAGTGTTTTTATTAAATGTTTTTTCAGCATTACATCACACTTTAATCATTACATTGTAACCCAATATTTTCCACAATGTCAATACATGCAATCACAACAGCAGATAAATAGATACATCCACATTTACCTAGTGCCGATTGCAGTATCACAAAGAGCATCCACATACCAGGAGATATAACAAATAATCCCTGACAAATTGGTAACCCATATATTGCATACCAAATATACATATATATATATACATACATCGCTAGCCATCTTCATCTGCAGGTGACGGAAATGCATAATAGTCAGAGTCTAACCAGTCATCCCAAATTTTGTGATACTTATGAGGATATCCCATGCCCAGGTATATAGGTTTCTCGTGCCCAAGGGAAGTATTCACCAATCTAAGCCAGTCTGCAATGGAAGGAGGGGCCGATGCACACCACGCTCTGGCTATACAGACCTTAGCCCACATACACAAGAAGTTAACATATGTTCGCTTATATAAATTGAGAGTACAATCCAGTCCTATTCCAAAAAGACACCACTTAGGATGACTGGCCGGCAGACCGACTCCCAAAACCTTTGTATCTTAGGACAAGACCATAAAAGATGAATAAAGTCAGCCCCCTCTCCCGCACATTTCGGACATACCCCCTGTCGTGTATTGTTGATCCTAGCCAGTCTAACTGGAAATACACTCTATGGATAATATAGACCTGAATTTGTTGAGATCTGATATTAGCAGTCAACCCCCTAGAACTACCCAATACCTCCTCCCAATCCTCCTCATCAAGCGGCCCAATATCAGAGTCTCACGCCTGCCTAAGACGATCAAGATTGTCTTCCGGGCCAGCAGTAATTAACGCAGAGTAAATGGCCGACACCACATGTTCATCCCCAACGCCTAGTAGGAGTGGCCTCACCGGAGATGGAGTCAGAGTAGGAAGTCCCTGCCGAAACTGCGCGATTAAAACATGCTGGAGCCGATAGTACTCCAGCCACATTGAGTCAGGAAGGGAGAAATCAGCACATAATTGGGAAAATGGTTTAAAGGTAGAGTTGGAGATTATATGATGGAAAGTTTCTATCTCTTTCAGGTGCCAAATCTCTGCTCCCGCAAATCTCCCAAGATCAGAGAAATCAGAATTACCCCATAAGGGGGTCGCAGGGTCTATATCTTTATTACCAATCAAAGCTTGTGCCTTATTCCACACCTTCTGTGCTTGTAAAATAAGAGGGGCGGAGTTACGGGGATAAGTACCTGCTAACAGGGCCTGTGAAGGAGTATGACCGAAACCCGCTTTTTCAACTAGCGCCCAGTGGAGATCATTAGAAGAAGAGTCTATAACCCAGTCTTTAAGGTGAGCAGCAATATAATATAACTCTAGGTTGGGAAGAGCCATACCACCCCGTTCCCTTGGCCTACATACCTTTTCTCTACTAATTCTCGCTTATTGCCCCAGATAAATTCTTGCTTATTGCCCCAGATAAAGGAGTTGAAAAGAGAATTAAACTTAGCAAATAGAGTCTTTGGTAGTAAGGTAGGCGACTGCAGGAAAATATACAGCAATTTAGGCTGAACCGACATCTTGAGTAAATTAACTCTGCCCATGACAGTAAGCTGAAGTTTTTGCCAGATCTTCATCCTACTTTCTAAGTTAGTAATGAGGGGTGTCAAGTTCATGTGACCAAATTGTGAGATGTCATTAGAAATGTTTATTCCTAAATATTTAAAACAAGAGGACCATTTTAGAGGGCAGGTAGGAATGGGGGTTGATGGGACCGGGCCCCTCATGGGCATTACATACGACTTCTCCCAGTTGATCAACAACCCAGAATAAATGCCAAACCTATTAACTAATTGAAGGAGAGCAACCATTGACTCCTGTGTATCTGACAAGAACAGAAGGAGGTCGTCCGCATAAAGAGCCACTTTTTCCTCCACCTCTCCCACCTTAATTCCCCGAATCCCTGACTCTTCCCTAATTGCACAGGGAAGCGGTTCCACTGCAAGGGCAAACATAAAAGGGGAAAGCGGGCACCCCTCCCTAGTACCCCTACCAAGCTCAAAGTTATCAGAGATAAATCCATTAATAGAGACCCTAGCAGAGGGTGCTCAGGACTCTTATCCACCTAACAAACTCTGGCCCCAGATTCATCTTTCTCAACACTGCCCACAAGTATCCCCACTCGACAGAATCAAAAGCCTTTTTGCGGCATCCAGAGAGACCACCACCTCCTCCGATCCTACCGAACGCCGCAACTGCAGATGTGTGTAGAGACGCCTCAAATTGATTGAAGTTGACTTCTTGGGTATGAAACCGGTCTGATCCGGGTGAATTAATTCCTCCACCACCCTAGTAAGTCTACCCGCCAATACCTTAGCAAAGATTTTAATGTCTGTGGTGAGAAGTGAAATAGGCCTGTATGAATCCACTAAGAGAGGATCCTTCCCTGGTTTTAAAATCACTATAATAAGGGTCTCCCTCATAGAGTCCGGAAGACTCACTCCCCCTTGAAGCTGACCAAATAACGTGAGAAGCCTGGGCAGGAAAAAATCTCTGTGAGTCTTGTAAACCTCAATGGGAAGTCCATCAAGACCAGGCGCCTTCTTAGCAGGAAAGGAATTTATTGCTGTTTCTATTTCATCCACCCGAATAGGAGAATTAAGGAGCAACCAGCTGTCCTCAGACAATCTAGGCAAGGACATAGAGTGCAGGTAGTCATCAAGCTATACGCTACTTTGGAAGCATATACATTTTTTAAATGTTGAAGGAACACCTGTGCTATAGCAGGGACCGTACATTGCGCTTTACCATCCAAATCTGTTATGTCCGTTATTACTGTAGCAGGATTCTCTTCCCTAGCCAAGTAAGCCAAGTAACTGCCACACCTATCTGACTGACCATACCAATTGTGGGTTGAGAAGAGGAGCCTCCTCTTAGATTTAGATAGCAGATAATCAGAATAAATTTGAAGAGAATGCAACCACTCCATTCTGTCAGTATTTAGCCTAGTGGACAAATACTTAGCCTCTAGCAGCTGGCTTTTACACAGGAGATCAGCTTCTTGCTGCTTAGAATCTTTTTTGAATTTAGCAATATGTGCAATGTAAGATCCCCGGAGAGATGCCTTAAATGCATCCCATACTATATAAGGTGAGCTAGATCCTGCATTAATTGCAAAATAAGATTCCCATTCAGATTGCATATCAGGTTCCTGTCCCACCAAGTTTAGCCAGAAGGGGTTGAGTTTCCAAAACTGCACACCCTTAGGTAGATTGATTTCCCATAGTACTTTTATAGGGGCATGATCAGATATACCCCGCGCCAAATATTCCACATCTACCACTGCCAGTAAGGAGGAGCGCGACACCAAAGCCAGGTCGATTCTAGAATATGTTCGATGTGAGGAGGAGAAACAGGAGAACTTAGTTACATCAGGGTTTCTCTGCCTCCAGACATCAACCAAGTTCAATTCCCTTAAAGCTGCCGCAAACCTTGGAGAAGAGTGCCCACTCACATCCCCACCTTCCCGCTACCTGTCCATCTCAGGGTCTAATATCATATTAAATTCTCCCATACACAGTAGAGGGGCCGGGGAGAGGGAGGACACAAAACCAATTAAGTGGTTAAAGACTTCAGCCGAGAAAGGGGGAAGCATATATACAGAAGCCACAATCAGTGGGGAGTTATACACAGAGGCATATAAAAAAATATAGCGGCCCAGGGGGTCAATCTTCACTTGCTCTAGATGAAAGCCAACTCTCTTGTGTATAAGCAGAGAGACCCCTCTAGAGTGTGTAGTGAAAGGGGTATGAAACATTCTACCCACCCAATATCTTTTGAGAGAAAGCAACTTATTTCCTGAAAGGTGGGTTTCTAAAAGACAGACTACATCTGGATTATGGGTTTTAACTTGTTTCATCACCAGGGACCTTTTTATTCTATTATTTAAACCCCTAACATTCCAACTTATAAACGACAAAGGGGAAGTGTTACTATTTACTCGTGACATCAGGACAAGGAGCCATATTTAAGCAAGATTTAATTTGTAGACATGTGGCATGGCAACTTTGATGATATGCAATATTTACAATTATCCCATCTGACGACACCACAGTGGATTTGATATAGAGGTAGCAAATGATTAGAAACAAAGAAAGCAGATGCAATGCTGATTGTTTAGTTCTAACACAAAAAAAAAAAACAACCTTGAACCCAACACTCCCTCCCAACCCACCCCATATACATTCCCCAACATAATGTATATCTATTTCCCTTAATTTGAATAAGCTTAGACAACCACTCCCAATCTCATCTAGGCGGAGAGCCCACACTACAATTCTTATAGTAAAGCCAAGAACTGAAAAACTTGTATTACAGTTATATACCCCTATCATGTCTAGAACTCCGTGCCAGAATCACAAGGAACACTCCTGAGGACCCCAAAGAATTCCCAGCACTACAACCATCAACTGTTAACTCAGCGCCCACCATCCCATCTCTCTTCACGTACCCCACAAAGCATAGGTGGACATTCCCTTTTACAAAAAAGAAGTAGAAAGACAGCTAGAAGATACTACAACATATAAGAAAGTGCAGGTAGACCCTACAATAAGTCTGTCGATCTCCTTAAAACAATTCCTCAAAAAATATGTAGAGTTAGGGACAATTACTGGAAAAGAAAAAGATTTTATGCTCAGCTCAGAACCCACCATCCCAGTACTGTATACTCTCCCCAAGGTCCATAAAAATTAAATGGACCCCCCGGGGAGACCAATAGTAGCAGGGACTGGGTCTCTTACAGCGAATCTATCATTGTTCATAGACAAACATTTACAACCGTTGATGAAATTCATACCCTCCTTCCTTAAAGATACAACTGACATAATCAACTCGCTTAGAGATCTAGAATGGAAGGAGGGTATCAAACTTGTAACCGCTGATGTAGCATCACTGTATACAATCGTCACACACAAAGATGGATTTGAAGCGGTGAAATTATTTTTAAACCTCAGTGATCTTAAGGATGATTTTAAGGTTTTTATCATGGAGGGTATAGAATTTATTTTAAATAACAACTATTTTAATTTCAATGGCCAATATTACCTCCAGAGAAGGGGAACAGCCATGGGTACCAGATTTGCCCCCAGTTATGCTAATCTTTTTATGCATGTCTGGGAGGAGCCTCAAGTCAAAACCGGACATGCATGGGGGGGCAATCTGGTCTCATGGTGGAGATACATAGATGTGCTTTTTGTCTAAAGAGGTGATAAAGAGAGTTTGGATAATTTTAGGAAAAATATTGTGTTATCCCTTGAAATAAGTAAAATAAACAGTTAATTTTTTAGATCTTACAATATATCCTGAGGGTGGAAATATTCATACTATGAATTATTCCAAACCCACAGATGTTACTTCGTATATTATTTCTAATATGCTGTTCGACACATATATTTATTTAGATAATCATATTTGAAAATATCACATTTTAATTCATTGTTGTTGTGATTTAAAATTGTTTTATCTTGATTTGTTATATTGTTTATATGATTATGTGTTTAGGAGTTATCAACACCGTTACGAATATCCACGATCATAACCCGCAGTTCCTATATGCACATCTGCTTATTTTATCATATTTGTTTTACACAAACATGTTTTGGAGAACTACACTTAAGGTTCATGTTTTTATGGTCGATTTCTTTGTTTTTAAGTTGTGTTATCAAAGCAGATATCTTCTGAGTATTGTAGAGAAGTGAACCTTTCAGACGGGCCAGGCGAAGAATGGTGTCACGATCCCTGAAATTCAGTATCCTGGCAATAAGAGTGCGCGGAGGGGCACCAGGAGGTGGACTTTGCCCCGGCATACGATGGGCTCGCTCAATAGTTAACTGAGGAGAGAATTCTGCTTTCCCAAACAATTGAGTGAGCCATGTCTCGAGGAAGGCCTCTGGGTGTTGACCTTCAGACTTTTCAGGGAAGCCAATAAAACAGATATTATTTCTCCGTAATCTGCCCTCCATATCACTGGTCTTTGCCTTAAAGGTAGTCATCTGTGATTGCATATCAGCAATTTGAATCTTTATCGGTGATACTGCATCCTCAAGTATGGAAACTCTGGCCTCCACCTCTCCCACTCTTTCTCGTATCTTTTGGATATCTTGCCGTAATACTGACTGTACTGTTTCCATTTTATCAGAGAGCCGCTCTTCAGAGGCACCAATGGCCTCCAATAGTTGTGCCATAGTGATCTCAGACTTGTCAGTCGAAGGGCCAGGCTCTAGTGTATCAGAGCCCTGATCCTGCGGCGGGGAAGGGTGAGGATTACCCTTGCTCCCTTGATGCGCATACTGCTAAGTTTTGTAGCAGCCACTGTTTGCGAAGTCTTCCCCATTATGAGGCAGATGTATTTTTGACAATAAAATCGTATAAGGCACCTTGTATATCACTAAGGGCAACAAGAACGGTGATAAAAGGAAGTATTGGGTTCTCTGACACAAGCAGGTCTCAGACAGCACAACAAGGAAAGTCTCGCAGGGGTTACACAACCAGGCATCCAGTGTAGTTAGAGGGTGATTGTCCCAGCATGTATTGACCTCCCCAGAGTTGAAACTGCTAAAGTTCCAGAGTAAATAGATATGAGAGATATTGTGCAAACTTAAAGATGCAGACAGCCAGCAAACGGTATATGGAGATAGATGCTTGTGAGTATCTTGACAATAGGTATAGCCTTGAGAACTGATACTGTTAATCAATGGCCAGACAGGGTCAATATCAATACAGTCCCTTTAAGGAATTCTTCAAGATAAGTGGACCAAAGACATCTAACTTCAGCTGTAGGTGAAATGTCAGGGTAAATATAATATTGATGAAGCCACTTAGTAGAGAGGAAACTATAATACTGAGTCCATCAAACTTTACAGCAAAAAGGTACCAAAAGAGTAATCCTCAAGCAAATCTGACAGTGTCTTGCACTGCACAATATATGGTGAGTATGCCGACTAAAAAGGGTAGGATAGGTGCTTGCAGGTACCTGAAGCCTATATGCATGTGAGGAGGTAAGTCTGGAGCTGGTACAGATACACTGCGACCCTCAGATCCACCACTCTGCAGCAGCAACTCATGCAGCCTGCGTTACAAGATGGCACCTCCCACGTGTTCAGTGGCGCGAAGGAGCCAGGAACAGGATCCCCCAGGTGAAAAGAAGGCCTCCAATCACCCCCAACTGCTGAGGCACACAGTCCGCCAGTCACTGCCGCCATCAAGTGCCACCCTGAGTGAGGAACCCAGGACCCGCTGCCTCTCCACTGCTCCCGCCGTGTCTCTCCGCACCAAACAGCCGTCGGTGGCCCCCACGGGCACTTCAGAGGGTGAGAAACAATAAGCCAGTACTGCAGCGATCCAGCGGGGCCCAGGTGGGGATTTTAACTGCAGGAAAGTTAGATAGACACGGAGCTCAGCTCACACGCTGCCTACACCATTGCCGTCCAGGCCACGCCCCCAACTCAGGGCCCTTTTGTTTTATGGCTCCATCTCAGGGAGGTCTGGAGGGAGATCGTTGAAAAGAGCCTGCTCTCAGCCGCCACAGCAGTTAAACAGGACAGCTGATCTCAAAGCCCTTTCAAGCTGTTCTGTATAACTGCTGCATTAGCCGAAAGCAGGAAACAGATTGCTTTACGGCCTGTGGTACATAGAAGAGCTGGTTGACGGCGCACACCGCAGACGAGAGACACGGAAGGTAAGTAAGGTATAAACAAGAGGTTGGAGACTACTGAATTGGGAATTACTGGGCAGCTGGAGACATATGCATGGGGAATACTTAGGAGCTAGATAATGGGGATACTGGACCGGATTTACCGATATTTGATACTGCGCAAGCTTATGCTGCATAAGTGCCACCTACCAAATGTAGAACACCAGTGCCAGTGGTAGAAATTTTATTTTTAGCAATACTGGATTTGTTAGCAAAAACAACCTCAAACCTATCAGATGAACTGAAGAGCAATAAAAGGAGGAGCATCTGGATACCGGCATCGACTTTGAGAAAGAGCTCAGGTGAGCTTGAAACACGTGAGTCAGCCGGTTCTTGCAGCAACAGGAACGTCATCTTCCAGGGACAATACATCGCGTCTGGAGTATACACCGCGCCCGGGCATTTCCATCTAGCGGTGAAACCAATCGCGGTCTTCTTCCATCTGGCCCTGGTATGATGTCCTGTTCTACTTTTTATGTAATTTTATTTGGAATGTGTACTAATTAAAGCTTTTCTGTTTTTACCCTATATACCCTGTGAGTTCTGGAAATTATTATTACCTATGGAAAACGAACTTTAATGGAACTTTGATACTGATAGCATTTTATATAAGGTTTTGCTTACACTTTTTTCTCCACTGGCACTATTTTATATGGGTTTTAGCGCTTGAACACCCCTAATACATGCCCCTGTGTGTATATTTTATATGCACACAGGAGTATATCACTTTTTCCATAATCTAAAATGTGGCAATAATAATTAGCTACTACAGTCACACATTATACATTTGCCGTGGGCCGGGTGCATTACGGTCCAACCAACCTGCCGCCTCCCGTGGCGACTCAAAAATATGGACCTGACCCTCCGCCACCACTCTCAATTTGGAAGGATACAACATGGCATAAGGAAGGTTGAGGTCCCGAAAGCGCCTCTTTACCTGGAGAAAATGAGATCATGATTTCTGTATCTCAGCAGCAAAGTCTGGAAAAGCAGAGCAAAGTGGACCTTTCAGATGGGCCAGGCGAAGAATGGTGTCACGATCCCTGAAATTCAGTATCCTGGCAATAAGAGTGCGCGGAGGGGCACAAGGAGGTGGACTTTCCCCAGCATACAATGGGCTCGCTCAATAGTTAACTGAGGAGAGAATTCTGCTTTCCCAAACAATTGAGTAAGCCATGTCTCGAGGAAGGCCTCTGGGTGTTGACCTTCAGACTTTTCAGGGAAGCCACTAAAACGGATATTATTTCTCCGTATTCTGCCCTCCATATCACTGATCTTTGCCTTAAAGGTAGTCATCTGTGATTCCATATCAGCAATTTGAATCTTTATCAGTGATACTGCATCCTCAAGTATGGAAACTGGCCTCAACCTTTCCCACTCTTTCTCGTATCTTTTGGATATCCTGCCGTAATACTTACTGTACTGTTTCCATTTTATCAGAGAGCCGCTTTTCAGAGGCACCAATGGCCTCCAATAGTTGTGCCATAGTGATCTCAGACTTGTCAGTTGAAGGGCCAGGCTCTAGTGTATCAGAGCCCTGATCCTGCGGCGGGGAAGGGGGAGGATTACCCTTGCTCCCTTGATGCGCATACTGCCTAAGTTTTGTAGCAGCCGCTGTTTGCAAAGTTTTCCCCATTATGAGGCAGATGTATTTTTGACAATAAAATCGTATAAGGCACCTTGTATATCACTAAGGGCAACAAGAACGGTGATAAAAGGAAGTATTGGGTTCTCTGACACAAGCAGGTCTCACACAGCACAACAAGGAAAGTCTTGCAGGGATTACACAACCAGGCATCCAGTGTAGTTAGAAGGTGATTGTCCCAGCATCTATTGACCTCCCCAGAGTTGAAACTGCTGAAGTCCCAGAGTAAATAGATATGAGAGATATTGTGCAAACTTAAAGATGCAGACAGCCAGCAAGCGGTATATAGAGATAGATGCTTGTGAGTATCTTGACAATAGGTATAGCCTTGAGAACTGATTGTGTTAATCAATGGCCAGACAGGGTCAATATCAATACAGTCCCTTCAAGGAATTCTTCAAGATAAGTGGACCAAAGACATCTAACTTCAGCTGTAGGTGAAATGTCAGGGTAAATATAATATTGATGAAGCCACTTAGTAGAGAGGAAACTATAATACTGAGTCCATCAAACTTTACAGCAAAAAGGTACCAAAAGAGTAATCCTCAAGCAAATCTGACAGTGTCTTGCAGTGCACAATATATGGTGAGTATGCCCACTACACAGGAACAGAAACTGCCAAAAAAGGGTAGTATAGGTGCTTGCAGGTACCTGAAGCCTATATGCAGACGTATGGGAGTTCAACCTGGTGGGCCTTGAAGCAAGCAAAAGGAGGTGCAGCCCGTGTGAGGAGGTAAGTCTGGAGCTGGTACAGATACACTGCGACCCTCAGATCCACCACTCTGCAGCAGCAACTCATGCAGCCCGCGTTACAAGATGGCGCCTCCCACGTGTTCAGTGGCGCGAAGGAGCCAGGAACAGGATCCCCCAGGTGAAAAGAAGGCCTCCAGTCATCCCCAACTGCCGAGGCACACAGCCCGCCAGTCACTGCCGCCAGCAAGTGCCACCCTGAGTGAGGAACCCAGGACCCGCCGCCTCTCCACTGCTCCCGCCGCGTCTCTCCGCACCAAACAGCCGTCGGTGGCCCCCACGGGCACTTCAAAGGGTGAGAAACAATAAGCCAGATGACTGCAGCGATCCAGCGGGCCCAGGTGGGGATTTTAACCGCAGGAAAGTTCCTCAGGATATGGGTAAAAGGATAGTTAGGCACGGAGCTCAGCTCACACGCTGCCTACGCCATTGCCGTCCAGGCCACGCCCCCAACTCAGGGCCCTTTTGTTTTGTGGCTCCATCTCAGGGAGGTCTGGCGATCATTGAAAAGGGCTTGCTATCAGCCGCCACAGCAGTTAAACAGGACAACTGATCTCAAAGCCCTTTTCAGCTGTTCTGTATAACTGCTGCATTAGCCGAAAACAGGAAACAGATTGCTTTACGGCCTGTGGTACATAGAAGAGCTGGATGACGGCGCACACCGCAGACGAGAGACACGGAAGGTAAGTAAGGTATAAACAAGAGGTTGGAGACTACTGAATTGGGAATTACTGGGCAGCTGGAGACATATGCATGGGGAATACTTAGGAGCTAGATAATGGGGATACTGGACCGGATTTACCGATATTTGATACTGCGCAAGCTTAGTATTTTTTTAACGTAATCTACATATCTTTTCGTTATGTAGATTGCGTAAATGCGGTCTTTAAGAGAGCTTTACGGCCTGTGGTACATAGAAGAGCTGGTTGACGGCGCACACCGCAGACGAGAGACACGGAAGGTAAGTAAGGTATAAACAAGAGGTTGGAGACTACTGAATTGGGAATTACTTTTTATTTTTTTAGCGTAATCTACATATCTTTTCGTTTTGTAGATTGCGTAAATGCGCTCTTTAAGAGAGCTGGAGACACATGATGGAGAAAGTAGGAGCTGAAGACACATGATGGGGAATACTGAGGAGGCTGGAGACAAATTAATGGAAAAAAAATAATGGAAAAATTGCATATGCACCAATAATTCTATAAAAATAGTAATCCAATATTATCAACTGGCCTTTAAAATACAGGGAACATGAGATGATTAACTCATAGGACTTTATTTAGTTTTCTTATTATTTCATAATAAGTATTACTCATAGCCTTGATAGAAACTACAAACTTGAAATCTCTTAATTTTATTTATAGCAAATAAATATTACCACATACTTCAAACTGCCATGGAAATAATAAAAACAGGATAATATTTATACTTATAAGGGGGGTCAATCATTATTGTAAATATGTTAAGATTTTTTGTTTTAATATAAGGGCCTTATTCTATATCATGGGCTTAACTATAGGGGGGGCAATAGATGCTATTGCTATGGGGCCCAGTGGCTTAGGAGTTCCTACTGGCCCAGCATTCCACCCATTGCACCAATTCTTTAATGTACTCAGCTGTTTGGTAAGCAGCACTGTGGAGTCTGTCTCTGCAGCGCTGCTATAGGGGGTCACTGTGAGTGGATAGTTCATCCACCGTGACCATCTGCTCCACAGCACTGCTTAATTGGTAATCCTCTCTTCCTATATTTCTTAGTTACTAGAGAGACGACTGAGATCTGTATAGATGAGAGAAAGAGGCGGCCCACTACATAAAAAAAAAAAAGCCAGTTTACCTAATTCTGTCTAACCTCTATTCCCTCTGAGAGGAGCTACAGCACGGGAGCTGATCCACAATGTTCCCTCAGCACACTGGTCACAAGGCACACTACGGGAGTAGTAAATCACCTTCCGTGCCGTAGTTCCTCTCAGAGGGACTGGAGGTCAAACAGAATGAGGTAAGCTGAGGTTTTTTATTTTATTTTGCTATGGGGCCCCCAAAGTTATAGTTGCGCCACTGTTTTATTCTCCGCAATGTGGGCGGGGGATCCCTTGGGGCTGGATCCAGACCCTTATACGTTTTCCGTATGTGAGGGGATGTCTGGCAGTATGCACAAGAGAGGAGTAAACTTCCCCTGTCTCGTTCATAACAAGTGTTACTAACGCTGCCTTTAGGCAGGCTTAAGTCACACTTGCTGGTCAGCGGCCCACAACCCTTTCTGTTTACCGCACAGGTCTTGCCTGCCACAGCATGACTCACCTGGCAGCCGGGACCTCTATATATAAGAAAGGATTTTTCCACACTGGCCCAGCTTATAAACATGTGTCCAAAACTTTACATTAAGTTCCTTGCCTGGATCTGTGACTTTCTGAACGAAGATCTGTGCAAAAGTGCATACCTCTACCCACTCTGCATCATCTGCATCCCTTTCCCTGTCCCCCTTGTGGAGATTAGGCATATATATCTGGAGTGACACCCCATCAGATGGATCTTCTAGCTAGGAGATCTGTTGCATATCACTTGGCACCTATATGCACAGTGCCAGAAATACACCAGACTTTCTCAAGCAGCAATCAGTCATAATCAAGCCCTATATTCTCTACAATGGAGGCTAGAGAAAAGAGGCATATTTTGGGTTGGACATGAAAGGGCACGAGGTGGTTGTATAGAGGGCTGGTGCGTGAAGATGTCACAAAGAATGGATTTAATTGGGAAGGTGATGTAAGGAACAAAATTCTGAGGGGTGGCAAGAGCTAGAAGTAAATTTAAAGTCTTAAATCTGAATAGTTTTGTAAGCATGGAAGACAGAGCAGTAGGAGGAAAGTAGTTATTTTCCAGTGAAAGATGTCAACATAAGCCCTGCACTGCATAAGTATGCAAAGCAGGGCTATTTCTGCAGCAAACGAATAAATTTGAAGTACAACAGAAGACTGATAATAGCTTTTAGTAACAGCAGTTTTGTCGCAGGTAGTGGAGCAAGTAAGGTAACACCTGTGCCATTGGTGACGAAGGTAAGTTTCAAGAAGTAGTAGTAATGACTGCTGTGCTCAGGTAGCCATAGTTGGTATGACTTTAAAGTAGAGCGAGATGTAAAGGTTAAAGAAATGCTGAAAGATAATAGATGGTGATTAGAGAGAGGGAATAGGGAATCATTTATGTAAGTTGCAAAGTTGGTACAAACTAGATCCTGGGAGTGAAAACATAGGATAAAGAGTTTAGCCATTGAGAGAGACCAAGTAATGAGCATGAGTTTGGAGGCAGTAGGGTTGGGGCATTGCTTATAGAGATGTTTCAAACCCATCAAGATGAGGGTGGAAAGGGTAAGAGATTAAAACGTTGTCAGTCCCCAGCTAGAAAATCGTCTTACCGAAATAGGGACATCCGAAAGTTCCTTTTCGGATGTCCCTATTTCGAATAATCCCCGCTTTAGAATATTTTTTTTAGAATGGGTGAGTTTGCCAATCGGCATCCTCATCCATTCCTATTCAGAAATACCGCTGATATCCCGCCGCTACTGCTGGACCGCAGGGAATAGTGAGTAACCTCTCCAGGGTTCGAAACTGGCTGGGAAGAAATGGCCCTATTGAAATAGGGCCGTTCTAAGCGGGGACTCACACCCAGATTTAAGAACCCAAAAAAGATGGTTGTAAGAGTCAGTATGTGAAACCACTCAGAGGTAGACCACCTGGCAGATGTTTTAGACCTAAAAGAATGGGATATTTAAGTGTAAAAACCTAGAGGGTACTGTGAGAGAAACAAGGGTAAAGTGATTTATGGGAGGTAACTTAGTCATAAGCTGGATACACACTGAATTTTTACTAATGATCCATCATCTTGTCAGGTCTCTAGGAACGATTCTAGTCCAACCTCCTTAACGATGTGGATCATTTCACAAACTGTTCAAATAAGTATTTTCCGCAATGACATGGTCATCCACAAGATAGTACTATGCAGAAATAATATAAATGGAAATCGTTACAGTGAAGATCGTGTGTCAGTACACAATGAAGTTGTCTACAGACATCAGGACATTGTTTATCAGAAAAACTAGGAGCTCCCTAAAAATCAAACAATCGGGTGACGTTTCAGATGATTCTGCAGTGTCATTTGACAATACACACATCTAAGATATATGGTGAAACTGCATTGGATCATGTGATCTGCATGATTATAGTCAGAAAAGGCTTCTGTGTGCACCCAGCTTAAGGTTTTTGTCATACGTTTTAAAACCCAAGATCATTGGGCTAATTATAAAAAAATTGGATTGGAGTGAAAAATTGGCGCTGTAAGGTTAGAGATAGTTTGAATGTGTATTTTTCTGGGATGAAAAATACACATTCAAACTATCTCCAACCTTACAGTGCCAATTTTTCACTCCAATCACAACTTTTTTCATTACCTATTGATCTGTAGACACTCTACCTCTGAGACAAAAAGGCAGCGGTAAGTAGCGCACTGAGAAATGTCCCTATTCCTATTCTCGTTGGGCACCACTGTGTGCTACTTAAAAGGAAAACCGATCACCGCATAGGCATGAGGGACCATAAACGACCAGTTGAGCCTCACTCCACATCAGTCAACATGTTGTTAATGTTTTTTCTAGAACATAAGCACATGGCAGGTGGGAATTGGTTGGGACTGTTAGGGTGTGTTTAGGTCAGGTGACAAAGATTATAAATTGTTTCTAATGACAGAAATTTCCTTCTCTTTTGAAATTTGTTTCCCTCCCTCCCATATGTGATAGGATGTATATTATTAACATGTCAAATTCTCTTTTCAGGTGGGGCATAGGTTGGCAGTAGAAGTGGTGGTGTCACCATAGAACTTGGGCGCAGAAAACATGTGGGGAGAAATATCTGTTGACAGAGGCGCACCCTTCTACTAAACTCTAGGTCGCCTGTCCCGTGACAGGGTTCTGGGCTGCTTCCTCCAAGATGAGGTGTGCATTGAAGAGGTGGAGCCTGGGGAACTAGTTGGGTGGCAGGGGCGTCTTCATCAATGACCAAGGTTGTCGCTTTATGATTCCTGAGGTGACACCCCACTTGCTAGCCACCTGTCTCTACCTTAAATTTTATAGCCAATTCAATTTAGCTAATTCCAATTAATAAACCTATGTCCCCTTTTTAAATTCATTTCAGTTGTCTGTGTCTTTATTTCAGTTTGAATGTTGAATGATGTGAGTGGAAAAGGTTTCAATCATTGATTGTTTATGGCTTATAGCAAATGTCACCTGTTTCTCTGGAATCTCTGAGCCACATTACTCTGATGGTTGCACTATTGTTTTATTGGTGAGCTGGAAATAAGATGCACTCACAGTAGACAGAGAATTGTCATTTAACAAGGAAATGCAAGTCTGCGCTTCTGTTCAAATATATGAAATGTGTGCAAATGTATATATAAATAGAAGAGGAGCAGCCAAGGACCAAAAGGGATCCTACGACTGCTAAAATAATTGTTTTTAATTAATTCTTTAAGCAAAATGAAGCATGTAAACTACTTTTAACTACTCTGTGTAAAAACAAGGTTAACTGTCGGAACTTAATGCCGCAAAAGACAGAAACTGAACTGCACACCTCTCAAAGCACTAATGATTTTAATATTTTTTAATAATTTTAAAGCTCAAGATTTGTATTAAATTTAATATTACACAAAAGTCCTCTGTCGTTTTGGATTACCACTAGTGCTTACAAACCTATTGTTTACCCCATAATTAGAATTCAGCATGGTTTTGTCCAGGAGTAACCTAATTTCCTCTGATTTAACTCTAGACCCTGTGTCCTCAGTGTCCAAAATGTGGGACACTGTCTGCTCTGCATCATATTTTGTCAGAAGACCCAATGCTCAAGGTAGGTTAAACAATGTTCTAAAAATGACAACTTTCCTGTTTTCCCTATGAGTTGTAATATCTTTTCTGGGTAATGAATGATAGTTTTTATTACTTAATTTATATTTGCGTTAAAATGTTTGTGATGAGCTTTTTCCTTCACCCTCCACCAACTCACATTTCTTTTTCCCTGGTTGCATTCCTCGCTCCAATGGGCTACCTTTAGAAATAGAGACAGCTGAAAGTTCCTTTTTGGCTGTCTCTATTTCGAATAGGTGGCCATTTTAGATTTTTTATAAGAATGGCTGATTAGGCCGATCGGCATTCTCACCCATCTATTTTCACCAAATCCGTATCTGACAGCTCCGGAGTGGTGACTAACCTCTCTGTTAGATTTTTTATAAGAATGGCTGATTAGGCCGATCGGCATTCTCACCCATCTATTTTCAGCAAATCCGTATCTGACAGCTCCGGAGCGGTGACTAACCTCTCTGGGGAGTTTTAATGTTAGGGGGGGGGCTTAGGTTTTGGCTCTTTTGGCCGGATCCAGAACTACAGCCGTCTTCCACAGACGGCCATAATTCAATGAACAATAGCTACTGCGCATGCGTAGTAGCTATTGTACGTAATCTGCGTATCGTTTCGATACGTAGATTGCGTATATGCGCAGTAGCTATTGTTCATTGAATTACGTCTGTCTGTGGAAGATGGCCGTAGTTCTGGATCCGGCCCTTTGGGAGGGGGGGGTCTTAGGGTTATGCTATAGAGAAGGGAGTATTAGGGTCAGGCTAGGGAGAATTGAGGGTTAGGGTCAGGCTGCGGGGAAGGGAGAGTTATGGTTAGGGTCAGAATTAGGGGAAGGGTTAGGTTAGTCTTTACTCTTACCTATTGGAGCACTGGGATCAGTTCTCTGGGATCGATTGCGATGCCTCATCGAGGCATAAGCAATCGATATCCCAGTCAGTTCGAAACTGGCTGAGAGAGAACGGCCCTATCGCAATTGGGCCATTCTTAGTGGGGACCCACACCCCTTTTTCCTAATATTCTCTGCTACCTTTCCATTGATTACCTCTTTCACATCCTTTTTTTCTGGTAATTTACCATGCCACACCCCACCCCACCTCTGACAAATTTGCTCTGTTGCTTAAATATTGTTTCCACCAATCTTCAACATGTCCTATTTATTTATCTTTTCATTCAAATCTTTCATCCCCATTAAACAAACCCTCATTACAACTAAGATGTCTCTTTCTTCTCCAGTCTCTGCTTCTCTCACTTATTTTTTATGTCCATGTTTGAAATGTATATACATGGCATGGATTATTAGAATTAATGTAACATCTCTTTTATGTTCCTAAAAATATATATTTTTTCTATTTTTTATTCAATAGCGCAATAAATTAATTTTTAAGCATTTCAACCTCTTTCAGTCATCTCAGTTTTTGGCCTGGAAGAGTCACTAGGATTGTAAAATTTGACATTTGCACTTACACATATGCATGTGATTTCAGTACAAATGGGGATCGTCTAGATGCAGACTTTGGTACTGTTGCAATGTGGCACTTTTCTGATGGTGGGTCAGGTGCGAATGCTAATGGGAGGTAAACTAATTGTATAGGTCTTCCCTCTATGCTCACCTCCCTATCCATACCTCCAAACCGTCCTTATTTTGAGGACAGACCATAAATCATAAGGTAGTGTCCTCTCGAAATACATGCAAGTAAGGGCAATGGCCTCCCATAGGCTCACATGGAAGTCAGGATTCTATATCAGTTCCTTCTGGCTCAGTCTGGATCCAGACTCATAACTTAAACATGCTGGCCTTTCCATGAGACAGGGTGCCATGCGTACAGAGTGTACACATTGGTGTAGGGGGGAAGTATTTAAATTGTGCAGTTAGAGTTTTATAAGCCTTATAAGAAGAAGAAGAATTTATTGACACAAAGGACGAGTGTATTGTATAATGTTTTATGCGCGGGAATTTAAGGAAGTGTTTTAGAATGACTATGAGTAAGACACAGTTAAAGTTTACAATATTATGTTTTTATAAGACAGACATAGTAAACAATTAACACACTTAGGGCCTGATCCAGACCTATGCTGATGTGCATAGCGTCTTAACGCCGGTGTTGAAGAATATTCTGTTTGATATAGTTTTAGGTTTAAGGAAAGTAAATCCCTTCCACCAGCCACATGGCAGTAGTAACAGCTGAACACTTCTTAACATTCCCCAAACTCATTACCTGAAATTCCAATTTACGTATGTATACTGATCACAGAGACAAAAGGACTTCAAACACACATACAGGGTCACTTGGTGCTTGGCTGAGATGAGAAGCACACTACTGGACTCTCTCTGAAGATCAACTTGTATAATAAGTATATTTTACTGTAACTATATGTTCAACTTGTATATGTGTATTATCATTGTGTTGTTCATTATAAGTAAAGTGTTTTGATTTATCTATATATACTGAGTGTTGGGTATTATAGCAGATGTAGGTGTGTACTGGGACTCACATTCAATACAGTAACTATAGTCAGAGATTTCTGTGAGTAATGCATGTTATTTAATGTTGATGAAAGTAGTGAAATAGTACAGGTTTTATATGAAACGTGTGAAGACATCCCAGATAGTTAAAATGAGCATTTAGGAACTGTATATGGAAATAGGGAATATATAATATCACCTTAGATAACCCTTAAAAATCCTTTTACAGCCGGCGTACCTTCGATGCATGGCAATAGAAACTCCCCTTAGTCATACTGAGTTTTGCTTTCATACGCTCAGCAAACCCTACCCTAACTTTTCTGTTCGTAACCGCGTGCGTCCGTATGGTCATTGCGTAGTTATGATGCTTAGCGCGCCCATACTGTACGATTTAAATGCCCCACCCGCCCTTGGCTCGTAGCTACGGATTTCGTAAGGCAGACACGCCCCCTCCAGCATTAATGCAAAACTAATACGTCCACGGCTCATACGTTCAGAATTTCTCTGTTTAAAATGTGTCCTGTGCATGTACAGTTAGTTTTTACGCTTACGATCGGCGTAAAACCGCACACCAACGTAGGTCTGGATCAGGCCCTTAATGTTTATGCATAGGATTTTCTGTTGTGGCTTATCTCAGAAACATCTATTTTAAGTTTCAGTAGCCAGAGAGCATACTTGGATTCCACTTGCCCTCTTAAAACTTTTCCATTATGTCCTGATAGAACCGTTCACCATGTTCATCGCTGAATGACTCAAGAAGAAGTGAGTCAAAGAAGTGGATTTTCATAGACATTATACTCCCTGTGGTCATGTACAATTCTAAGAGATTGTCCACCAGCTCTTTGTTGTGGTCTGCCTTATAGTTCCCTAAGAAGTTCTGGCAAATGTTCTTGAGCACATCCATTACAGTTTTTTTGACGGGATTAGGAAGGCTATGAAAGTGTCCATCAAGCATCATTTATTTTATTTGAGGACCTACAAAAATCCCCTCTTTGAGCTTTCCCTCACTGACCCTTGGGAATTTCTGTCTTAAGTAGGCAAAGGCAAGTCAACACTGATCCAATTTTTTGATGCTCTTGTCAAGAGCCAGCTTTATATGGAGCGTTGGGAGACTTTCTCTGGACCAATAAGTGGGTACTGACAACATTCTTCACCCTCAGGGTTAGTGATGTTTGCTTTGGCCACTGAACATAATGGTTTGCCCTGTCTCTGCTGTTCCTCTCACACAGAAAACAACAGTATTTTGTGTGACAGATTTGGTGCCATTGGTGCTTTTCATATCTTATGTTGTCCAGCAGAAGTTTCATGTTCCCATTTGTTTTCTTCATAGCAGCAGCATGAGCAAATGGTACTAAGGGTAACTTGTTGCTGTTGTGGAGTAACACAGCTTTCAAACACACGTTAGAGGGACCAATGCTCAGACAACAATCCTCTACTTTGTACTCGGGACAAAGTGCATTCATAATAAACTGGACAAAAGACAAGTCCATCTTCAAGGGTAAAGAAGCCTCAGTCTGAAAACACATATTTTAGTGTCATTGTGAATCTATTTTTCAACCTGGAGCCTAAAGTTCTGCTTGACTTTTAGATAGATTCAAATCTCAGACAAGGTCATTGAGATCCTCTTGAGTATTGAAATGGATTAGGAGACATAAAAAGGTTGGGTCAAGACTTGCCTGATACTCCCAATGGGCTGGATCCTGACCTATGGGCGCGCGAGGTCATTACGGACGATTGCTTAGCAGGGAGTTTACGCCTCCAGCACTCCCTGCTGAAGGTAGTAAAATCTGAACACTTATGTGTCCAGATTCCTACCTTAAAATTTACGACTAGGTCTGCAGCCTTACGGCCGCAGACGTACTCGTAGCGGACCTTCTCCCGCTCCGTACCCTATTTTACATGGCTATCTCCACCTCTATGGCGGAGATACTACTATCGTTAATTGGAGTTGCAGCCCCTTTATCATAACCAATGGCATACGTAACTATGCCATCCAGTACGCAATTGTAGTAAGGTTGTGCGCATGTGCAGAACCTAGCGGACGGAGAAGTTACAATATCAGGAATTGTAATTCCCCTGTCATACGTTATTCAGGATCTGGCCCAATGTTCTGGAAGCTCCATTACTCATTCAAATACTCATATATTTGAAGTCTGAAGTGTTTTGGAGGCT
Organism: Limnodynastes dumerilii; assembly: GCA_011038615.1. Classification (NCBI taxonomy): domain Eukaryota; kingdom Metazoa; phylum Chordata; class Amphibia; order Anura; family Limnodynastidae; genus Limnodynastes; species Limnodynastes dumerilii. The sequence continues at coordinate 52,599 of WWET01003881.1, read as the reverse complement.
TTGGCACAGGCAGGGCTGCCTTCTGAATTTGTGGAGCCCGGGACACAATCATGGGGAAATTCTTCCCTGTTCATTGGTTCTGTAATGATGGCGGGCCCCCCATCAGCTGCAGGCCCTGGACAGTAGTCGCGGCTGATCCCCCCTGATGGCGGCCCTGGGCACAGGCATGTTTTCAATGTGTAAATTTGGGTATGTCACAGTTTGTTTTGACTTGGAATTGATGCCGAAACGTTTGTCAGGCAAAAGTAGCAGTAGCAGAAGTGTTTTTTTTTTTACTTTTTCTTTATTGGAGCTTTTTCAACAATACATAGTAATACAGTAATGATGACAATGTTGGCACATTTGTTACATAACAACACAATAATGAGATAGAGACAGTAAGATAATATAAAGAAGTAGATCGATCTCGGGCTTGACCATGTAACCGACCCATCTCTCTACGAATTCCCCCCAGCTGAGAGTTTTTATCGGTTATCGTTCAATTCCAGGTTCGGGATGGGAGGGTCCCCTAATAACCATCTGGTTTCATACCAGGCAGCAGTACGGAAGCAATTATGAATTTGTAATTGTATGGGTGTGGATAATGTTGTGATATATTTTTCCCACAACATAAATAACTTCTTAACAGATTTTTCTCTAGTTAAACATGCCTCCAACCACTCCATTCTAAATAAGTAATACAGTTTTTCTTTAAACAGTACAATATTTGGGGGCCTGGATTGTATCCACTGTTGTAAAATGCACTTCCGCGCTACTGCTGAAACCATAGTCAACATTTGCCTTTCTGCCTTATTTAGTTTAATATCTTGGCTTTTATGACCCAAAACTGCCCATTCAGGTGTAAATGGTACTGTCTCCACCAGTTTTGCAGTAACAAAGCAATGCACCTGTTTCCAGAACCTTCGCACAGGAGGGCATTCCCAGAGACAATGAATCAAGGCTGCATTCTGGTCCCCACATTTAACACATTCTGCACTATCCACGAGGCCCATCAAAAACCGTCTTTCAGGGGATAAATAACCTCTGTGAAACACCAACAATTGCATCTCTCTGTATGTACTAGCTTTGAGAACGCTGTAGGAATACTGCAAAGTACTAATAAATTTGGTCTACTGTTAATTGAGAAAAGATCGTTAACCAGCTTGAAAGGCCCACTTGGATAGTAGAATAATCTAAATTGGTTAGCAGAAGTGTTTTTGATCTTTCAGTGCCCTCCAAAGCATTGGAATAGCGAAATTCACATGCTGAGAACCATATGACCAACCTGTGGGTCTGACACAAATGACACAGAAAACATGAGGGAGCCAGGCTTTGTTCTGGTCATCAACCAAGAATCCAGAGTAACGAGGTCAAAAATGACAGTTGGTGGGGCTATTTTATAGCCCAATGCTGATGGTCAACACATGTGGACCAACCCGCAAAAGGCCCTGAAATCTGAAGAACGACCCTTGCACTGCTAGACTTGCATAAACCAGCTACTGGGAGTGGCCAATAAAAACCTTCCTAAATGCTATATAAATGGGTCATATAGCATAATATTAGCTCTTGAAGAGGGCTTCAAAACTGTGGATGAGCACAGAGGATACACACAATATAAAACATGAAGAGCCCTGTGAAAAATAATTGTTAACCAGCGAAATAATAATAATAATAATAATAATGGGTCTGATCCAGAACAATGCATCGGAGCGAATTTACGCGTGGCGGAGACGTGAAATCGCCTATTTCTAAGTACTGCGTATGCGCACCATATGCTATATGTGTACACAGGAGGTCTCTGTTAAGACACTACCTGCATTTGAATAGCCTGCAGCGGCCATGTTTGGGGAGTGATCAGACTCCCAAATAAAACTAAACCTCCTTTTTAAAATCCAGCCAAGGACCAAAGTGACCACTATGTAAATACAAGGAACAAAAGAGGTCCGACGCTCTAAACATAAATTAAATAACACTATGTGTCAGCACATAAATAAAAAGGAGGTTTAGTTCACAATATAGCTATATTGGGTTAAGCTCACCTGCCCAGTGTCAAGGCCAGGGCCGGTGATAGGGTGTTCGGCGCCTCCCTGCAAACTTTAAATTTGCGCCTACCTGTTTAACAATATGTCATTAGGGTTTCTAGAGTATAGTATCCATGTAAGCATCATAAAACACAATCTTGTAACCACAATAAAAGAAAGCAAATGTATACAATACAGGCAGCATTCTAGTCTCCACTATACAAAT
>WWET01003881.1:29493-40666 GCA_011038615.1 Limnodynastes dumerilii | reverse complement strand
TGTGACCAGCTAGAGGAGGGTACCATTTTTCAAAAGAAAAGGTGTAATAGAACACGAGGGCATGGATATAAACTGGAGGGTGGTAGATTCAAAGGAAATGTGCGGAAAAATTACTTCACTGAAAGGGTGATAGATAAATGGAATATTCTCCCATCTGAGGTGGTTGAGGCCAATACAGTAGAACAATTTAAACATGGTTGGGATAAATATAAGGGTATCCTAAATTGTAAACCAAATTGAGGACAAATAGGGTCAGTATAGTTTTCAATAAACAAATGGGCAGACTAGATGGGCCATGTGGCTCTTATCTGCCGTCACTTTCTATGTTTCTATGTTAGTATTGCTATTAGACCTGTTCCTTCAATATAAAACTACTATTTTAATGTGTGAATGAAGTAAATTATAAATTACCTAAAAAATATCAAAAACAGGACTTATTACAGCCAATAACCAATGCAATTCCTTAATGTAGAATTTTTATTATTTTCAAATTACATTATAAATGTCCTGCTTTCACAGAGAGCGTTAATGGATTTCTTACATGTCTGGGCAGTCAGATAGTAGGAGCATATTATCAGTATTGTCATTTTACATTTACATTTACAAGTTTTTTTTTTTTTTTTTAACAGTGCCATCATATTAAGTAGCTCTTTACAATTTTAAACAGTCCTTCACATCAATCTCTGCCGCATTACAGTCTAATTCCCTAACACACTCTCACAGGCTAGGGGTAATTTTTGACCCATGCGGCATGACAGTGGGTGCGGGTTGGCAGAGCTTGGGTGGGATGGTGGCAGAGGTTATTTGTCCCATTTTCACACTCCAAAATGTTGGGAGGTAGGCATTGGAATAGGCTCCTTGCAAAACCCTGCATTTGCCACTGCGAATGATATTCATGATATTCTGCTATAATACTATAATATAATATAATTATAGAGTAATGTAGTACTGCCACAGTTGTCTGGTAAAAGAAAAAGAAAGTGAAGACAAAGGAAGAACAAAAATGGGACATGGATTCACTGCTGTCCCCAAAAGAGAATGAGCCCCAGTAATTGTATGTATATACGTGTGTGTGTGTGTATTTTTGCTTTTTTGTGTGTGGGTGGCATCCTTGTAATGTGTAGCTATGTTGCAGCGTTGTCATTGTGTTAGATAGGGAAGTGGGGAAATAATGACCTAATGTTGATTGAGGACACTTGATCTTGATCTTGAAAATAAGAGATAAACAGAAAGTTAGCTTCACCTGGGCAAATTACAGAGTGAGTCAAATTCATTGTATTCTTTGGCTGCAGGCAGTCCAATATTTCATTCTTAATAAAATGTTAAATACATAATTTTATTTTTTGAAAAAATGTATATACATGAAAAAAAAACATTAAAAAAAACACTACGGTTACAGCGTGAAGTAGTCAGATTTATCCTATACATCAGAGCGGGGCAGTGCTGCCTCAGGTGGGTGGCATTTGTTACCTTGTTCTTTAATATTTGTTTTTTACTTGTTTTCATTATTAATAAATATTTCATTATTTTTATCATCCTATTTTTTATCATTTGTGTTACAGTACCTCGGAATTACCTGGACTGAGGACCGGGGTGACCGTGGGTAGAGGAAGGAAGTGTTAAAACAGACCGGGATTACGGGAACGTAAAACAGAGACCAAAAGCATAGGAGGGTAACGAGACGGACAAGACTTACTGACGGACTAGGGAATATACTCACACACACACACACCAGCAGGGACCCAGAAGGGTAACACAGACACTCACACAGGAATAAGCAAGGATTAATACAAATGGTTAATATAACAAGGTGGGAGAAGAGGTAATGGAACAGGCAGGAGGACAATGAGGAACAAGGCAGGATAACGCTGGGTCAATCAGGAATCAGAACAAATGCAAAGGCAGAGAGAGAGAGATCAGGCAGGCACAGATTCTGACACAGCAATCTATAACCGGCACAAGAAAGAGGAACGCTCTATATTAAATAGAGGCTGCTAGCCTCTGATAGGCTAGCAGCCGACAAGCCTCCAATGGGAACTCTCCTGCCCGGGGGGAATGATGTAATGCATGGCCGCATGTGCGCGCGCCCGCCCGAAGCTCCGGCAGCGGGACCACGTGCTTTTGTTTACATGCCGACAACGGCATGTTGGCAGGAGTGGAGAGCAAGGAGAGGCAAGCGGTGAGTGGCAGACACTGGTCAGAGGACTGGGAGAGGTGAGTAACAGTACCCCCTCATTGACGAGGGGTTAAAATACCCCTAGGAGCAGGTTTATCAGGAAAGTTGCGATGAAACTCCCGGATCAGCTTGTCAGCATGAAGATCTCTAGATGGAATCCATTGGCGCTCCTCAGGTCCATATCCTTTCCAATGGACTAAATAATTTACTTGTCCTTGCACTTTTTTTAGAATTGAGGACAGCTTCCACCACAAACTCTTCTTGACCATCTCTCATGACTGGGGGTGGTTTAGATAGAGGAGTAGGCTTGAATCTTTTAGAGTCATAGTAGAGTTTTAACAAGGAGACATGAAAGGTGTTGGGAATTCTCATGTTCCGTGGAAGGTCCAACCTGATGGCCACTGGATTGATCCATTTGATTATGGCAAAAGGTCCAATAAAGCGAGGCCCCAACTTCTTGCAGGGTTGACGGAGACTTATGTTTTTAGTGGATAGCCATACCTTGTCACCCACCTTAAAAGAATGATTCCTCCTATGGAGATCAGATCTGGCTTTAGAAGAGATGGATCCTTGATGTAAGGAATGATTGACTCTGAGCCAAATGGATTTGATTTCTCTGGCAATGATACGTGAGTCAGAAGACTGCTCCACTTCAGGCTGGAGGAAAGATTTAGACCGAGGATGATACCCATAGGTACAGAAGAATGGAGAAACTTTCGTCGAACTGTGGACTGCATTGTTGTATTCAAATTCAGCCCATGAGAGATTTTGAGTCCAGTTGTCTTTGAATTTTGAAGTGTAACACCGAAGGTACTGTTCCAGGTTCTGATTAACACGCTCAGTCTGTCCATTTGATTGTGGATGATATCCAGATGACAGACTGACGTTGATATGCAGTAACTTGCAGAAAGCTCTCCAGAAGCGGCCGATGAACTGCGATCCTCTATCAGAGACTATGTCTGAAGAATATGACTGATGAATAGATCAGCTAACTCCTGTGCAGAAGGTAACCCAACAAAGGGTACGAAGTGAGCCATCTTGGTGAATCTGTCGACTACCGCCCAAATGGTGGTATTCCCAGAAGAGTTAGGCAGATCTGTCACAAAGTCCATGGACAGATGGGTCCAAGGATGTTTGGGAATAGGAAGAGGAAGGAGAAGACCTGCTGGAGGAGCCCGAGAGGACTTGTTCTAGGCACAGACGGTACAAGCGTTAACAAACTCTTCGATGTCTTTGGTCATATCGGGCCAACATACAATACGAGCCAGCAAGTCCAAAGTCTTCTGAACCCCAGGATGACCAGCGGTCTTACAGAAATGTGCCTCCATAAGTACAGCTTTTCTGAGGTCCTGTGTGACGAACAGACAGTTGGGAGGAACCTGGCTGGGAGCTTGGTCCTGAGATTGAAAAATAAGAGAGAGAAGATCCCTGGTAAGTCCCACGACAATTGAAACAGAAGAAACAATCGGAAGAGATCGGAAATTGGGTTGACCAAGATGGAAAGTCCTCTGATAAATCTCCTGTAATAATTCGAGAATCCAAGAAAGCGTTGGGTAGCTTTCAAATTGCTGGGTTGTACCCAGTCCAGGATGGCTTTTACTTTTGCCAGATCCATTGAGAACCCTTGAGGGGATATCACATACCCCAGGAATGTGACAGTCTTCACCTCAAATTCGCAATTTTATGGGTTGGCGAATAGACGATTCTCTCTGAGGCGGCTAAGAACCTGTGGAACGTGTTCCCGATGTGAAGTAAGATCAGGGGAGAATATCAGGATGTCATCCAAGTAGACTACAATGAACCTGCCAATAGTCCCGAAGGATTTCGTTAATGAGATCCTGGAAGACAGCAGGAGCGTTACACAGACCGAAGGGCTTGACCAAATACTCGTAATGTCCAGAGTGAGTGTTACATGCTGTCTTCCATTCATCCCCCTTGCGGATTCTGACCAAGTTGTAGGCACCTCTGAGGTCACTCTTGGAGTACACGACTGCCCCTCTGAGCTGATCAAAGAGGTCGAAGATGCGTGGAATGGGGTAGGTGTTTTTAAACATAATTTTATTCAAACCCTGGTAATCGATGCAGGGTCTCAGGGACCCATCCTTCTTGGCCACAAAGAAGAATCCTGCTCCGACTGGTGACTTGGAAGGACGAAGGAATCCTTTGCGAAGATTATCTTTGATGTATTCTTCCATGGAAGAAGACTCAGGTCGGGAGAGTGAAAAATGTCTTCCCTTGGGGAGTTTGGCTCCTGGAAGTCGATAGCACTGTCTGACTCTCAATGAGGAGGCAATTCCTGTGAAGTTTGATCAGAGAACACATCGGCAAAGTCCATGTACTGAGCAGGAAGCCCGGACAAGTTAGTTTGTCCGAAGTGAATGGGGCGATAGAGACAAGTCTTGATGCAAGTCTCGCTCCAGCCGAGAATCTCGCCTTTCACCCAGTCAATACGAGGATTATGAATCTTCAACCAAGGATGACCGAGCACTATGCGGGCTGCAGGACAGTGGATGAGGAGAAACTTCAAGGACTCTGAGTGGCAGATTCCAATGGAAAGTCTGAGGGTAATGGTACTTTCAAAAACGGTTCCTTCAGACAGGGATCTACCATCTAGACCACAAGCTGTCACTGGAGAGGAGATGGTCTTGGTCTCGATTCCCAATGACTGGGCATATTCCATATTGATGAAGTTTCCAGCAGCACCACTGTCGGTGAAGGCAGAGACACCGAGCTCTTGGTCCCCAACCAATAGGCGAGCCGGAACCAGAAGGGAGTTTTTAGATGAAATGAAATGCATACCCATACGGAGCCTCCACCTGAGTTAGGTGTTTCCCGACGGTGTAGTCTTGTTGGGGCAGTTATCTGCCCGATGCGCCTTTCCTCCGCAATACAGGCAGAGCCCCAGGGTGCATCTTCGAGTCTTCCCCTGCTTAGACAGACGAAATGAGCCAATCTGCATAGGTTCTTTGGTGGTAGCGGTGTCAACTGGGAACTGAACTGTAGAAAAAGATAAAGAATCCTTTTCTACCCGACATTCCTTCAAGTGAGGGTCCACCTTGATGGAAAGGCGCATTAGGTCGTCCAGACTCTGAGCCATGGGAAACTGCACCAACGAGTCCTTGATTTGTTCAGAGAGACCCACACGAAACTGACTGCGTAATGCCGGATCATTCCATCCCGAATCATGGGCCCAGCGCCTGAATTTGGCACAGTACCCTTCTGCGGATCTTCTCCCCTGACATATGGTGCGTAGCTTGGCTTCAGCTGTGGCTATCCAGTCTGGGTCATCATACAAAAGTCCAAGGGCTTCAAAGACGGCGTCCACCGTTAAACGAGCAGGATCTTGAGAGGACAGCCCGAATGCCCAAGCCTGGGGATCACCTTGCAGGAGTAAGATGACGAATCCTACCCTCTGAAGTTCATTACCGGAGCTATTTGGCCTAAGCTGAAAGTATAGTTTGCAGCTCTCCTTGAAGAGAAGGAATTGGGAACGATCCCCGGAGAAGCGGTCTAGAAGATTGGCCTTGACGTCCGTTGCAGCCTGCGAAGGAGAAGATGCAGAAGCTGATGGCTGAACGCTGGATGGTCGCAGAGAAGCGATGACTTGATCCTGAGATTGGACCTTGGCTGTAAGGGTCTGGACCATCTGTCCCAGATTTGAGACCTGGGCGATGAGAGCATTGATTGCCTCTGCGGTTGAATCCATGTCACTAGCGATTCTAGTAATCTGTAATTGGCCGGTTATACTGTTACGGTACCCCGGGATTACCTGGACTGAGGACCGGGGGTAGAGGAAGGAAGTGTTACAGTAGGCCAGGATTACCTGCACAGTGGACCGGAGTGGCTGTGAGAGAGCGACAGACGTGCAACCCCACCTGGGAGCAGAGCCTGAATTCCGGACCTGGTCTTCGCTAGAGCCCCTGTTGGTGGGGATAGACTGGAGCTGCAAGGAACCCGTCAGGATGCGGGACCAGAGGGGTAACTCCCGGGAGAGGAGATTAGAAGTAAAGGAGGAAGTTAGTGGTAAGACAGTAGGAAAGGTGAGTAAGCGGGAAACAGATAAGACCGGAAGAGACCGGCCCGTGACAAACCACACTGAATGTAAAACAGAGACCATAGACATAGGAGGGTAACGAGACAGACAAGACTTACTGATGGACTAGGGCAAATACTCACATACACGCACCAGCAGTGACCCCGAAGGGTAACACAGACACTCACACAGGAATAAGCAAGGATTAATACAAAGGGTTAATATAACAAGGTGGGAGAAGCGGTAATGGAACAGGCAGGAGGACAATGAGGAACAAGACAGGATAACGCTGGGTCAATCAGGAATCAGAACAAATGCAAAGGCAGAGAGAGAGAAATCAGACAGGCACAGATTCTGACACAGCAATCTATAACCGGCACCAGAAAGAGGAAGTATGGATGCATCTGAAAATGTTGTGTTCCCGGAGGAGTCAGACAAATGGACAGCTCTTGACCATGTTTCTGCTAGAAACTGCACCGAAGATGCAAAATTAAATAGGAACAACTATGTTGCGTATTTCAATGGTGATGGTGCTGTTCCATGGCAGAATGACATGGTTGCTTAATTTACAAAATAATTATTGTATGTTGAAATAAAAAGGTTAAAACGGTGTGTTGTCAATTTATTTTTAAACTTACAATTCCAGTGTCTTCAAGACTGTTGTCTTCAAAGCTTCCAAGAGATGGGCTTGGCATCTCCGTGTCCGCTGTGAATCTCAGTAGACTGTAATACCACAGTTTAGGGGTGTACACTTCATCAGTTCCAGCCCCTGATTTTTTAGAATCCTGAACTTTATTAAATTCTTTTTTATATACCGTGCGGATGTTGGCTATTTTAGTTTTAACAAAATCCGCATTTGCCTTTGGGTAATGTGGTTTGCAAACATCCACCATTGCTTGCACTTGGATTGCCACAAACGGGTGTGCCTGATAAGCCTCAAGAAATTCACGCAGGAACTCCTTCTTGTCAGAAGCCATATCTGTGAAATACATAACAAAGGGTCAATTCATAGTGACACAACAGTTCCCCTACAAACAATGGGGTAGATCCAGAACTACGTTTGCCGTACGTTTATTCGCGTAGCGTATTTTCATGCGCGTAAATTCGTTACACTCCCCTCGGCACACCCCTTGAACATACGTATTTTGTCAAGATACGCTTTCCAAACCCCACCTTAACTTTTTCCAACGTAACCCTACCTTAGCTTTTTCCAACGTAACCGCAGTCATACGCACACGTACGTATGGGCTAGACGAATTTACGCAGCTAAACACGCCCATACCGTACACTTTAAATACCACACCCCGCCTACTTCACGTATTTCAGACGTATTTTGGACACACGTAAAATTGGCACGCCCACACGTAAGTATTTACGTGACACATACGTAAATGGCTTATACGTTCACTATTACGCTACGCTACGGAGCGTATTTTCTATGGTACTCATGCGCAGTACTTACCAAAGGGCGAATTTACGTGTCCGTACGCGTACATTCGCTCCGAACCGTTGTTCTGGATCAGGCCCAATATGTATATACAGCATACTTACATAAATACATACATACATACATACATGCATACATATTCTCTAAATCACAATTTCAAAGAACCCATCATACTTACATGCAGCATACTGTAAACATACATGTACTACAAGCAAACAAACATACATACATACATAACTACATACTTTGTGTTTTAATAAACACCACTGTAAAAGCAACAAACATACATGTAGTAAACCGTTAAGATAGCTGGACTAGCAGCATTCATACATACATACATACATACATATATACATACATACAGACATACATACATACATTGTGTTTTGTTAAACACCACTGTAAAAGAAAGGCACATTCATGCAGCATAGTGTTAAGATACATTGGCCACCAGCATGCATACATACATATATACACACATACATACATAGTGTTTTTTACCCACCACTATAGAACCAATCACCATACATTCAGCATAGTGTTAAGATACATTGGCCACCAGCATACATACATATATACATAAATCAATACATACATACATACATACATACATACATAGTGTTTTTTACCCACCACTATAGAACCAATCACCATACATTCAGCATAGTGTTAAGATACATTGGCCACCAGCATACATACATATATACATACATACATACATGCATACATACATACATACATACATAGTGTTTTTTACCCACCACTATAGAACCAATCACCATACATTCAGCATAGTGTTAAGATACATTGGCCACCAGCATACATACATATATACATACATACATACATGCATACATACATACATACATACATAGTGTTTTTTACCCACCACTATAGAACCAATCACCATACATTCAGCATAGTGTTAAGATACATTGGCCACCAGCATACATACATATATACATACATACATACATGCATACATACATACATACATACATAGTGTTTTTTACCCACCACTATAGAACCAATCACCATACATTCAGCATAGTGTTAAGATACATTGGCCACCAGCATACATACATATATACATACATACATACATGCATACATACATACATACATACATAGTGTTTTTTACCCACCACTATAGAACCAATCACCATACATTCAGCATAGTGTTAAGATACATTGGCCACCAGCATACATACATATATACATACATACATACATACATACATACATACATACATACATAGTGTTTTTTACCCACCACTATAGAACCAATCACCATACATTCAGCATAGTGTTAACATAGGTGGACTTCCAAATACCTGATCAACGAAACAAATACATTCAAAAAATCCAACACAAGATCAACGAATGTTCATTCGCCTGTTCACGATGGAGGGTCTGTAAACAATGAGAGTTCCACTATACAGTATTGCTCCTCCTTTGCCCCGCCCAACAATGAGTTTTTCCCATGAAAATCTAGTAGTGATGGCAGCCATTTCTAGTGATTTCACACTTGGTAGAAATTATTCCATGAAAGATATGGCGGTCAAAAAGGCTACCAAAAAAGTTCATAATGATCCAGCAGATGCAGCACAAAGAAGTGTACCGATGGGGAAGGCAGAAATAGAGATCATGGTACGCTACTTTGACAAGTGGGACTATGACTGCATTGAGAAAGTTTATCCAAGTGTAAATTTACGGAAACAAAGAATTATGAGGAGGGTAATTTCCATTATCCATCTAAAGTTTGGAATAATTTTAATTTGCTCAGTCTTTATTACAACAGCAATACTGCTATTTTTACTTTGTACTGTTGACATGAAACTGCCATAGTAGTTTGTGATGCAAAGGAATAAAGGTCCATCAGCAAAGCTTTGTTTTTTGATAATTTGTCTTGTGAAGTGCTATAATAAAAAAAAATTCTTTGAAAAAAAAATCTCTTTATTTCATCTGCATTCACCTTCTGGATGTCTAGATAACCTCTTGTTCATCATACCATTTGGTAGAATGGGTCACAATAGGGGAAACTATAATATATCTTGCTTGGCTACGTTTGTAATTACATCGAAAATGTACAGGCACCTGCTGTATTTATCATGATTGTAAATATACATCAATAGTAACACATTCAACACGAAGATTCGTGTGAACACGCAAACACAAAGCTGGTTATTTCCATGTTTAGGTTCCATAAAAGCAAGTCGATGAAATACATGCTGCGTTATTCAAGAATTAAATGACGCCACTTGCAAGCACTGGTCACGTGTAATAAACAGGAAGGACGTTCTGTATATCGACATAGACACACCCTACAGGGATGTGCAAAGAACATAAAAATCGTTAGTAAACTTGTATGATTATCTGTAATGCCCACACACTGCACGATTCTGCATCTTCCATGAGATGAGATTATCTGCTGGCGGCCATTTTTGGAGGATTATCGTGAGTTTAGTGAAAATATCGGCACCACACACTACAGCGATAATTCGTCCAATCTACGATAATTGGAAGATCGGCCCGATAATCGCTCTAGTGTGTGACCAGCTTAAGTATTTTATTGTTACCTCTAAAAAATGTTATAATAATAAATTGTATTCATAACCAATCTTTATTCATCCATTCTGTGATCACATAAATTTAATCTATATATAATTATAATGGACGTTAAAAGCACTGATTAGTTGCCATTGCAACTTTTGTCTTTGCTTTAGTCTTACTCGTGTCAAAAATACTTGAACTTTTGACAAAATCAGCTGCATTAGTAACCCTTTCTTTTTTTTTTGTATAGTAGCCAAGTGCTGTTTTTTTTAAAAACTGTGTGTTGTTAATATCTTGCAAAAACTAAAAGTTGAGTTAGGTAACTGCGGTAACTGTAACTTATAACGAAAAAGTTATTTTATGAAAATTAAATAAGTGTTCAGCTTTCTATAGTTATATAGCCAACAGAATGCAGACTGTGGCTGGTGCAAATAATGGGTGATAATGACTGGTGAACAGCTCCTAATTGTCTGTTTGCTGATATACTGTTGTCACTAAAGGCTGCTGTGTTTTTTTTAATTGCTCATGTCTATTTTGTACTAGATAACATCACCCATGGATTTGGTACAGTTATGTTCCTAATTTAATTATTGCTAGCTCTTTGTTATTTGTGTATATGACATGGGTCTGTCATAAAACAGTTGCATATACTACTTGGGGCCGGATCCAGACTTGCGTAAGTCAAGCCATTTGCGCACGCAAAGTGCATAAATGGCCTGATTTGACCGGAGGGTGTATACCATTTCCGAAGAAATTGGCTGTGCTCCCCCCCACCTGCTAAAGTAGGCAGGGGGAAGCATGCTAATTGTACAGTGTGGGATGGTTATCTGTACGATCCGCACGCTTTACTTAAGGCAGGCTTATGGCAGCGTAAGCTACCATAAACCTGCACGAGAGAGGGGAGTGACAGGGGCAGTTCACTCCTCTGTCTCTGTTGGACAGACGGAGTCCCGCCCGTACGGAA
>WWET01003881.1:16331-29461 GCA_011038615.1 Limnodynastes dumerilii | reverse complement strand
AGTGCGGCAGTCTGGATCCGGTTCTTGGTGATGACCTTCACACATTGTGTGATAACTACAGCTTTGCATTTTCACACAATGTTACTGAACACTTTTACGCCTGCTTTTAGGGTACAATTTTGGACATATCTGTACCAGACCTAGCTATAACATAGAAATACAGTAAAATGACCCGACGAGAGGAAATATAACAATCACAGGGACATTAGCACACTGAAACTTGTTGATATACCACAACATTTAGACATGTTTTAACTAGTGCTGCTTTTAGTACTATTTGCTGAACTCTGCAATCACTTACATTGCCTCCACAGTTCATGACATTGTGACCACAGTGCTGTCACTATTCCTTTTCTGACTAATGAATAAAAAACTGCTGAGGTTTGATGACTGATACAGCAGGAAAATTCATGCCACTTCATTCTCTCCATGTTGTATGCTGTGTTATTAATGGAATTTCTTTTAACAGAATTTCATTCAATGTGTTTTATTTTTTCTCCTCTTCTCATTTGGATTTTCCACATAATGAAAAATCCAAATGAAATCACCCCAGATTTCCGTTGCTACCTTTTCATTTACATTCAATATTTTATATATGTATGATGTCCATTTTAGTAGAAATTGCTAGTTTGACAGATTAAAAAGCTGGGGAAAGCATTAAAACATTCAAGAGTAAATATTGACTGTCACAATCATAAAAAGCACATATGTAGGGAGCATAATTGATCCAGACCTACGCTCATGCATTTTTACGTTGGACATAAGCATAAAAACGGCTATTTTTACTTACTTACTGGCAGATGTTACGCTCAAAAAATCTGTGTGTATGGGCCTTGAGCATACCAGCTTTATAACACTGCTCGAGGGGGCGTGCCTGCCATACGAAACCTGTAAATACGCACCAAGGGTGGGGTGAGTCATTTAAATCATACAGTATGGACGTGCTAAGTGTCGTAGTTACGCAATGAGCTTACGGACGCCTGCGGTTATGATCTGAAAAGTTAGGGTAGGGTTTCCTGGGCGTAAGAAGGCTAAACTAAGTACGACCAAGGGGAGTGCCTATGGGATTGCATCGTAGGTATGCTGGCGTAAATACGCTATGCACATGAGCGTTTTATGAGCGTAGCTCTGGATCAGGCCCAATGTGAGGGTACGGAGTTTAAATAGATCTTTGAAGCAAACAGTAGTTCTCAGTTTTCCCACTTTCATTAGTTTTTAAGTTGAAATCAGAACTATAATGGTCTCTGCTTTGGGAACTACACAGTTCTTAAGAATGAATATGAGAACCCAAATAAAAATGTTTCAAAAAAATAAAAAGAATGAATATGACATGCGTAACAAAAACATGTCTTATTGACATTTTACAGCAACAAGTACATAATATCAGGAGGAAAAAAAAAAAAAAATCGTGACAAATAGTAGAAATAGGCAGTAAGATCAACTAGAGCAAGGTATGACACAATGGAGGTGGAACCAAAAATAGAGAAAATCTTAGCTTCAGTAATACTGGTCGGTGAAGACACAGCCACAGGCAATCGCAATCAATAATGGTCCCAAGTCCGTTGCTCTGAAGATAGCTGACGGCCATTTCGGGGTCCGGCTGGACTCCTTTCTCAAGGAGCCAGTATGCGAGCAGACATCAATAGGTCAATGTACAAGTAAGTCTGAAGAGACTCTCCAGCCTGTGACTGTGTCTTCACCGACCAGTATTACTGAAGCTAAGATTTTCTCTATTTTTGGTTCCACCTCCATTGTGTCATACCTTGCTCTAGTTGATCTTACTGCCTATTTCTACTATTTGTCACGATTTTTTTTTTTTTTTCCTCCTGATATTATGTACTTGTTGCTGTAAAATGTCAATAAGACATGTTTTTGTTACGCATGTCATATTCATTCTTTTTATTTTTTTGAAACATTTTTATTTGGGTTCTCATATTCATTCTTAAGAACTGTGTAGTTCCCAAAGCAGAGACCATTATAGTTCTGATTTCAACTTAAAAACTAATGAAAGTGGGAAAACTGAGAACTACTGTTTGCTTCAAAGATCTATTTAAACTCCGTACCCTCACATTGGGCCTGATCCAGAGCTACGCTCATAAAACGCTCATGTGCATAGCGTATTTACGCCAGCATACCTACGATGCAATCCCATAGGCACTCCCCTTGGTCGTACTTAGTTTAGCCTTCTTACGCCCAGGAAACCCTACCCTAACTTTTCAGATCATAACCGCAGGCGTCCGTAAGCTCATTGCGTAACTACGACACTTAGCACGTCCATACTGTATGATTTAAATGACTCACCCCACCCTTGGTGCGTATTTACAGGTTTCGTATGGCAGGCACGCCCCCTCGAGCAGTGTTATAAAGCTGGTATGCTCAAGGCCCATACACACAGATTTTTTGAGCGTAACATCTGCCAGTAAGTAAGTAAAAATAGCCGTTTTTATGCTTATGTCCAACGTAAAAATGCATGAGCGTAGGTCTGGATCAATTATGCTCCCTACATATGTGCTTTTTATGATTGTGACAGTCAATATTTACTCTTGAATGTTTTAATGCTTTCCCCAGCTTTTTAATCTGTCAAACTAGCAATTTCTACAAAAATGGACATCATATATATATAAAATATTGAATGCAAATGAAAAGGTAGCAACGGAAATCTGGGGTGATTTCATTTGGATTTTCCATTATGTGGAAAATCCAAATGAGAAGAGGAGAAAAAATAAAACACATTGAATGAAATTCTGTTAAAAGAAATTCCATTAATAACACAGCATACAACATGGAGAGAATGAAGTGGCATGAATTTTCCTGCTGTATCAGTCATCAAACCTCAGCAGTTTTTTATTAATTAGTCAGAAAAGGAATAGTGACAGCATTGTGGTCACAATGTCATGAACTGTGGAGGCAATGTAAGTGATTGCAGAGTTCAGCAAATGCTACCAAAAGCAGCACTAGTTAAAACATGACAGAGTAAGGTTATATAAAAATATATCTACATTAAGAGGATATAAATTTATGTCCTCTAATTTTGTTTACTGAAACTATGAAACTATTTTCATTTATGAGATGTTTTACATCCTTACCTCACAATTTCAGAAACATCACAAAAAAGCCATTGACCTTAATTGTTACTTTAAAAAGCACACTTTAAAATGAATTAAATATGTGTATACAAATACAAAGAATGACTACAGTATTGTACAAACAAAAAAGGGTCTGGTTTTGTGGATAAAAACAATGTACAGTATATAATTGCTATGTTATATCATATGCAATGCTTACTGATTCACAGTACCCAGTACCTGTTTGCAGTCTTACAATTTCAGTCAACTGGAATTAGTGCATGTAATTTTAATAAAAACAAGTATTGTGGTTGTAGGACTAAAAAAGACAGATGTGTAAACAAAAAGGCTGATCAGAGGAACTTTAGTTTGGCAAAAAAAAAAAAACCCCTGAATTTATGAAAGTGGTATCATTGCAGATGCACAGAGATTAAAGACCCAAACTAGTATTGTACATTGTAATATTTTAGATCAGGTTATACATTATAGGACTGATACAGAATTTGAGAGCAATAATAAAATATACTAATTGGCCAGACCGTGCTAAACTGCGGGTAGAAGGGGCAAATTTTAAATATACAAACTAAGGTGAGAAGGGGCATTTCCTAGCTTAACTTACATGTACATTTTAAAATTAAAGATTTTCAGTATGTATAAGCGGCAAGCAAAAATTAAGTTTTAATAATACTTTTTTCTAATTCTCACATTACAACATGGCACAGGTGCAGATTTTGGATCACCCACTTAATTGTTATTTTTTGTGGTAATAGAACATCTGACCTATTTCAACAGGAAGTACTCACATGAGCTGGTGAATAATTACTACTGCCTAAAAAGTGCAGTCTGAAAGACATATTGACAGACTTTCTAACAAAGATGTACTGAAACTTTTGTGTTTCCCAAAAAAAATAAATGTTACGTTTCATTCTCTACTGAGAATACAATGCAAAATAAATATATTCTTTTAAATACTTATTTCATAGCTAATAACAAAATTGGAAATATGCATAAATAGGAGCTCCAGATACTCTAAATGATACAACTCTAGATCCTCTAAATCCTATCAGCAGTGCCAACACACTAAAATCCTGATTTGACACTTGTAAAAGCGTTATCCCAAATATCCTAAATTATATATATCAATCATCATACATAACACATAAAACTAATAAACAACACAGAGAGAAATATAGTGATAAAGAACTGGATCTAGACTGAACATTCCCCTGTTCCATGCAGCCAATTCATATATTATCTGTTTTTTCATTCTATGCATGCTCATGCAACCATGCTTTCCAATTGGTATGCAGCACCGTCTCAAAACCCATTGGAGCAGTGCAGCAGTGTGTGGCACATTTCAGTCTGCAGAACTTGAGTGAGTGTACAGCCTGTTTCCTCACCCTGAACTGACATCTACAGAGGTTGCACAGGTGCAGTTTAGCACCTTTTAGCTGCAGTCACTATTATATAGCAGCAGTACATAGGATATCACACAATATTCACACTATCTAGTACCGTTTACCCTTTTTATATAGTGACCATAGGCAGTCAGTACTTATCTGAACCTTCCCATCCTTGTAAGCAGGATTTTTAACACCATATTACACCCATCACTACCCCCTGACTCCTCCTATAGCTTTACTATTCCCTTACACTAGAAGATAAATGCAAGGTACAGCATGTCAGTACTTCACCTTAACCTTTCCCTGCCCACTGCATGGCCTTGATATCTGGCTAGGACTCCACATCCCGGGGGCAACCTGATGTCTGCTTGAACTACCTGCCATATCCGTCAACTACTTTCTAACCTGCTACTTTCTACAAATATGGGTAATGATGAGAAACTCTTCCAGGTACTAGACGGTGGCAAGCCTTTGTAGGCCTCACCACGCCTGGACATCTGGTTTCCACTGCAGACTATAGGATCAACCACTAATCTTGTCCCCCAACCTCTTTTAAGAGGGAACATGATTTCTTCCTGATTCTTCTACTCCTGACCTATCTTCTTTACACTCCAGTTGCAACCACAGAAATGGCCTATAGACCATCCTCCAACACCTGGATTCTATGTCTACGAAGCAGGATATTTCGGCCCAAGAGCAGCATGCTCATGAATGGGAGACCACAAAAGCTTATCCTCTAAAGACAGAAATGACAAATATAGCTTGGTTGATCTAAAGGAAAAAGAGGAGAAAGGGTGCGGTCTCCAGATTCAATTTTGCAACACCCTACTCCTCCAAGCTCAAGACATCTAACTACCCATCTAGATGACCTAAACTACAAAGACAACAGTTATCTAGACCTAGAAAATACGCGAGTCCCCGCTGCGAGGTTTCACATTCGAATGTTTCACATTTCACATTCGAATCTGTAACACCGCAGAATTTTTTTTTTTAATGATTGGTTGAGTATATGCAATTCGCATACTCACCCATTCATTTTCGGGAAAGCTGCCAGCGACGCCGCCGGACCTGACCATCAGAGAGGTGAGTAACCCTCTCCGGGGACTTAGGGTTAGGCTGGGGGGTGTTGCCTTAGGGTTAGGCTGTGGGTGTGGGGACTTAGAGTTAGGCTGAGAGGGGGGAGACTTAGTGTTAGGCTGCGGCAGGGGGACTTAGGGTTAGGCTGCGGGAGGGTGACTTAGCCTTAGAATTAGGGAAAGGATAGGGTTTTTTTTTATTTACCTAACAGAGCCAGTGTTTAGTGCTCTGGTGATCAATTTCTGTGCCTCTTTGAGGCATGAGCAATCGATATCCCAGCCAGTTCAAAACTGGCTGAGAGCGAAAGGCCCTTTCGAAATAGGGCCATTTGCTAGGGGGACCTACACCCGAAAATACTGTATATGTGGATATTCCACTTTCTAGCGTTACTGACAAACTTAACAAAATATTCAATGAGATGTTAAAGACACCTGATCCTATGGACCGGATCCACAGCTACGTAAATCAGCTCACTTACCCACGCAAGGTGTGTAAATGTGCTCTATGAACTGGAGGTCGCATGCACCTTCCAGATGTTAGGTTAGAGTTACTAACGGAACTTCCATCATACAGAACTAAGTTCCATACAATGGATTTTAAGTGGAAAGGGGCTGTACTTCAGCATTTAAGTTTTACATTATGAGAGGTTTCTCCCACTTAAGCACAGATCAACAGTTGGATGGACCACTAATCCGCAAGTGTGACTTAAGGTTTCCTTATAGCAGCATAAGTCACACTTTTTACGAACAAGAGAGGGGAGTGACAGGGGAAGTTCACTCCCATCTCTCGTGCGAAATAAAACCTCCCACACATACAGGAGTGTGGATCCGGTCCATAGTTCTGTTTACTAAAATCCACAGAGGACTCAGACCCCATGGAGGACATTTGAAGGCTCCCTGGGATGTTATTTTATTTTTCAGAGAAAGATTGATAAAGGTCCAGGAATTACTTTGTTGTGGAATTTGATGGTCATAGTTTGGAGATCTTTCAAGACCTCTCATAGAACACTATACAGCATCATTACCTCTTGAAGCTAATTATAAATGTCCTTCGAGAACGGGGCAGATGGGGTTTCCCTCTCAACCTAACGGTGCTTTAGAATGTCAAGTCATCCTATCTTAGAGAGCCTAAAGACATCTCTACCTTCTGTGGCTGGATATACCAGTTTACCACACTTACCTCCTATCCCTTGGCCACTCTATTAATTTTCTCATTAGAAAAAGGAAAACAATTCTCTACTCTATATGGCCTGCGATAACGTTTCTCAGAAAGTTGTCTCTGTTAATGCTAGGAAAAGGAATTTACGAGAGAAATGTTTTAAAGATTAGCAGATATTGGATTCTTCCAGGAGACCCATTTCCAGAGCTACCCTCCTTTCAGAACACCTTTTTCCCTCAGGTATTCAGCAGCGACTACCCAGGTTTAAATTCAAAGGGAGTCACTATTGCCTTTCCTAAATGCCTTTCATTGACAGAACTTTATTCACATGAGATAGTGGGTATTGCTGGCTTGCTGGTTGCAGGGAAGATATTTAATAACCCTGGACCGAATTCAGAATGAAGAACGTCTGGTAATTTACGAACACAAAATGCGTAAGTGGGGTGATTTCTATTTAGTGCGCATGTGCAGACCATGGAGTTAAGAAGCATAATTGAAATGATGCGTAAGTAAATTCCGTACAACAAAAAATGCGTGCGAACATAAAAGGTCGAATGGATTATTAATAAGTAGGCATCAGTAGGAATAGCAAAAAATGGGCGTGGTAATGTAGTAGACGTGTTGTCGTATTTGCGAACGTTTCACTTCCATCACATATACGTGTGCTAACAATAAGGTTGCTTTCACAACACGGAAGTGTTCCGATATTCGTTACTTTTGCAACATGTGCTTATTTTGTATTAACGTACGGATCTATTATGAACGCACGGAAAAGCTTCTTAAATCTGAATCCGGTCCCCTATTTCTGGAGTTACCCACACAAGGTATAACTATTTTTGGGGTTGATCTTATTTTGCAACTTAGACCCAGCTTTAGACTATACATCTCCCCTTCAGGGAATGCAAGACTTCACCACTCTAAAGGTAAAAACGCCCTCTAGGAGCACCAGCTGGTCTATGTTTACCATATTTTGCATGCCACTTCTTGGGATTACTTGTATTACTCCTTGGCCACGTGCTGCATACATCCAAATTGACTATCTCTTTTTCAGCCACCAACACCTAAATAACCTAGTCATTGTATTTATTAGTCCAATAACATGGTCAAACCCCTTTTCTTAGGTAAATTCCTCTCCCTCTACTGATCCCCCTGGGCTAGGCTCCAGGTTCATGGCCTTTTTTTGCCTTCCCTCCTCTTCCACAATGGGACTTGCCAGGGTTGTCTACTATCCAACTTAATTTTCATGCTCTGCATAAAGGTACTGGCTTGATCTATCAACCTAAATGTAACTGGAGTCCATCTCATTGAGACGGAATGCAAGTTTTTGCATATATTTTGTAGATAACCTGCTAGCAATTCTATCGAACCCAGTTGTCTCACTCCTTAACCTGGTGGCAGAATTTTAGGTATTCAGTGACCTTTCCAATTTCAAGATAAATTTCCACAAATCTGAGTACTGAATATTGGTGTGTCTGATAGGATGATCCATGACTTGCAACAGACGTTCCAATTCCATTGGCATCTCACCCATATCAGGAACTTAGGCTTGGTCATAATTAAATACCCTGGACCGTATTCACACTTAAGAGTAAAATTGCAAACTTACCTACATATATACGCACATGAAAAATCCACAACACTGATTCAGAGAAAAGAAAGAAACTGATTAACCACTCCCCCTGGGTGAGAAGTGCAAAGTAAGGACATAAGTCTTTCCTGCGTTTAATTAGGTATGTGTGGACTTTATAAGTTGTGAATCGGTTGTGCATAATGGTGCTTAAAATTGCTTATGAATCAAAGATACGTAACAAAACACACTGATTAGGCTCTGGAAAAGTAATAAATAAAAATAAGAAAAAATTTGTTTTCTAAAAACATCAAGTACTGTCATTAAAATTTGTAATAAAAAATAACCATAAAAAATAAAACAAGAATTATAAATAAACATGACATACTTTACAAAAAACATAAACACATACTGTATGAAGCAATTAAAATAATGAACTTTTATGAATTTTCATAAAATATTTACAAAATAATAATAAAAAATAAATAAACAACCACTATAGTTATATAGATGTAAATGTAATTGTGTTTGTTTTAAAAATTTAAGGTCATTAGTTTAAAAAAAAACATTTTCAAACTATACAAAAAAAAAGCAACTTTACATGGTTAAGGTCTAACACAAAATGTGAAATCAGCATTAGAGTCTAAAAACGAGCCTTTATTTGTTTAATTTATAAACACACATCCATTGATTAAAATCACGCAGCAGGTGTGGCGTGAACTAAGTAGGAATGGGCTGAACTTTGTAAGAGAAGACGCCTGGGCTCATAGCAAACAATATGATTCCTCAACACGCAAGTGGTCGAGGGCTATCTTAACTTTTCATGCGCGTATGTTAGTTTCTGCAAGGCACTCCTACCTGTGAATCAGTCCTAACTCTGTTGGCATGCCCATACTGTACATTAGTAGCCCATGTGCAACTCATTTGCATTAAGACTCTTGCCCCTTTAGCCACGCATTCAGGACTTGTTACGTGCCGATGTGTGCATCAGTCCTTAGTCAGACGTCCGTGTATGTGAATTAGTCTGCCAGGGTTCCTGTGAGTATATTTGGGTATATTTGGGCATGCGCAGTTTAACTGATCGTAAAAATATGCACGTACATTCCACACTTTCTTAGGTGTAAATACCATCCCTCTCTCAGTAATAGGCTGTAAAGAAATGATTCAATTGAATTTCTGTTATTTCACCTGAAACACAGGGGTAGGCTGTTCTAGAACAGGTTTTCCAAAAAGCAAAATAAAATATATCTTATAAAAAAATAAAAATAAATACCCCCCTCTATTTGCTTCATCATCTCAATCTCCCAATTCACTTTATCATCCCCCCCTTCCCATTCATCATCTCCTTATTCTCTTTATCATTTCTCCATCCCCTTCAATATTTCCTCCTCCTCTTCATCAGTTCCCTCTCCTGGTTCTCTTCATCATCTCCCCTCCCCATTCATCACCATACCATTATCATCATCTCCTCCTCTCCATTTATCATCTCCCAATTTTCATCATCTTCCCCTCCCCTATGTTATTTCTCTATCTCCATCATCTCTCCTTTCCCTCATCAGCTCCCCATCATCTCCTCCTGTGTGGTCCCCCTCCCCATCATCTCCTCCTGTGTTGTCCCCCTCCCCACTGGCACAGGGCCATTCCTTGGTCCTGAGATTTGTGTGGAATATTAGTAGGCCTTGATTCAAGGATGATGGCCTTAAGATATGGAATGATAATGGAATGTAACAGCTCCCAGATTACTACCATGCTGCACATCTTGCTAGAGGTGTATCGCCAAATACAATGGGTGTCCATCAAAGGACTCTTTTTCCCCTAAGACAGATGGACCTATTCACAGATGCAGTACTACCTATGGAGCCTAGGAAATTTGTCTTTAGTGTGTAGTGACCATACCTTTTTCTAGGATCTCTGCCAATTGGAACACACAACAACAGCCCACTTAAACTCTTCAATCTACAAGCTTCTCTCAGAGGATCTATGGTCCTCTCTGCCTATACTATAGAAAAAGCCATACCAAAGATTGTAAGAGAGACTAGGGATGCACTTTCAGGAAGCCCATGTGAAAACAAGGTCTTGGTGGGACTGCCCTCCACATCTCTTCTTATGAGAATCAGGTCTGTGCCATTATCCTAGGAGATATAGTGCCAGATACCTTAGAATTTTGGATGCATAATTACACTGCCATCCATCTCATGCTACAAGCATTACCTGCTCCGGCACTTGAGCAATACTACCAGTGGTGATTCCTATCAAATGTAAATCTACCCACATTTTCTCTGAGAGATTGGTTTAACAAGATTCACTCAAATGAAAGAAACCACTCTTTACATACTGTACGTAAAAAAAAAAAAGTTTACAACTACTTGGTTACAGTGGTTAGAGTTTCTTTCAGTCCAAGGCATGCATGGTCCACCTCCAAATCCACAAACTGCAGTTACTAGGCCACCTACTTACAGCTCTTCAAGATTTTACCTTCTGATCTTCCGCCCCAACCTCAATTTAGTTATTAGGTAAGATTTGGAAATGTATGCTTGTGATTGGATATATATTGTAAAATCTGCATTTTGGCTCTGATTCACACCTAAGAAGTAGAGGCTTCTTAGATGCATATTTCTTTGATTTTTCGCACTGCGCATGTGTAGTCATCATGACTGCACAATCTATGTAGTCATTAGGCACAGATTCTAGCTGACATTCTGTAGTATGTAATAGGAAAGTGAGAGCTAGAATCTGATCGGTTGCTATGGGCAACATCTTCACTTTTTCTCTCCTTAAGAGGGAAAATATGCACGGTTAGTTAAGGTTGCCCTACGGCACTCGTAAGTGCCATTAGGCACCTAAAAACAGGGGCAGGGCAGGGTGGGGTGGGGGCGGGTACCGAAGAAGTAGGTGCTACACTCATGTGTGAATCTAGTCCTTTATTATTACTCATGATTGTATTGCTTGAATTTTTTGTTATTTGCCGGATAACTAATAATGCAATAAAGTTTGCAATAAATAAATAAAGTTAACATTAGTGGGGAAAACTTTATTATGGGAATATATATATATATACCTAATAAGGGCATAGATAATTCCATCACATTTAAGGAGCAATAACACGGGGCAGGGTGGGTGGGGGAAGGTACCGAAGAAGTAGGTGCTACACTCATGTGTGAATCTAGTCCTTTATTATTACTCATGATTGTATTGCTTGAATTTTTTGTTATTTGCCGGATAACTAATAATGCAATAAAGTTTGCAATAAATAAATAAAGTTAACATTAGTGGGGAAAACTTTATTATGGGAATATATATATATATACCTAATAAGGGCATAGATAATTCCATCACATTTAAGGAGCAATAACATTTTTATCATGGGACATTTAGGGCTGGATTTACTAAGGAGCGAGTTCTGCAGTACCATTCTACCAGCCATTACCATGATTTTCTGGTGATTTGTGAATTATAAATCACCAGCGATGTGTCAATTTTTGAAAGGTTAATTTGCAGCTATATAACTTTAAATTGCTGTGAATTATCTTCAAAAATCTCTGCACACAATGCCCTTTAGTAAAAAAATAAATAACATTTTTAAAACAATACATGATAAGTTATGATATTAACCCTTAGCATGCTGCCGCATATAGTACAGCAGGCATTATTGGTCCACTAATTATACCCTCTGATGGACAGTTCTATAAATAGGGGACCAATAATGCCTGAGTGTCATTTGCAGCAGGATAGCTAAGAAGAAGGATCCAGCCTCAAGAAGAAGATGCTCCAGAACAGTCTCTGCAAGCAAGACTGAAGATTTCAGAAATGTAAGTATGAAGTTTTTTAAATATTATTTTTAATGTATTGCACACCATTTCTGACTGATTTATTATGATAATCGGGGCACAGAAGTTAATAAGAACTATTGGAGCACATTATGAATTTAAATCTATCAGAGCACATTAAGGATTTAGGGCCAAATTCACAGATAAGAATGACCTAAGTAGGTGCGAATATCCATGTATCCATAGTGCCATGGGGCTACCTTAAATGCTGTGCGAATTATTCTTCTTAAGAAGGAAAATACACACAGAGATCCCTTCCCGTCCCTTTCCGCTGCTCTTTAAAATGCCCCCAAATGCCAATGTCCATTCCTAAATGCTACACACATTGCGTGGTCAGTCACTATGTGTAACTTGTCACTATGACTATGCATAATTCCTAAAAACAGCAGCTTCTTAGGTATGAATATGGTCCTCTTCTAATCACAATGGGGCATATCATTTTTATATTATATCAAGTTATGGGGCACCATGTGTATTAAATTTACATTATCTATGCTGTGGGATGTCATTAACACTTGGCATGCTGCCGCTTATGGTACTAAAAGGCACAACATGCCCTGCAATACATGGGCATGTTGTGGCATCTGGTACTATATGCAGCAACATACTAAGGGTTAATAGAACAGAAAGAAGGTATAGTACCTAAACGATATGCAGCCTATCCTCACTGGTATATGAGACAGTATAAATCTCCACAAACTACAATACAACAACAACAAAAAAACAGAATAATGGCGCTAGGATAAAACAGAGAAATGGTATATAACCATAAAATATAAGTCCACGTCTCCAGAGATGATGAGACAACACACATGGAGAAAGAGTCCCTGTGAATGGACAAACTGTAATGCGACTCGGTATACAAATGTAAATATGCTTACAGTAAGATGACAGTTCACAGTAGTATAATAGGTAACCGAGTAGATGATATATAAGTCCTCATAGGTTAGATCCTGGTACTGGTAGTCAATGTTGTTCCCTCCGTATGCTCCATTTAGTGAACTCCGGGTCGTAGCCTCGTTTTCGGCAATCC
>WWET01003881.1:5776-16289 GCA_011038615.1 Limnodynastes dumerilii | reverse complement strand
GGGAAAGAGGTATGTGTATTAAATTTACATTATCTATGCTGTGGGATGCCATTGATACTTGGCATTCTGCTGCTTTTGGTACTAAAAGGCACAACATGCCCTGCAATACATGGGCATGTTGTGCCATCTGGTACTATATGCAGCAACATGCTAAGGGTTAATAGCATGCCTCACTATGTATTTTTTTGTGTAAAAACATGTTTTTAACATTTTTTAATATAGAATTTATTAATTTATTTATTTTCACAAATGTGCTTTTTTTCACAGTAAATATTGATTTACATCTAGACAACAATAGGTAAATCTGTCGAGTTATATATTTTTCCTTTTCAAAATTTCCATGACGATATTCCAAAAGGGGATTTTGAAAAGGCTGTATTTTAGAGACAATTTTATGGCAATTTTGCTGTAGGAAATACGGCTATTATGTAATCGTTGTAAAATCACCCAAAAACTTTGATTTCAACCAAATCAACTTTAGTAAATCTATCTCTTAGAGTATATGCACCATAGTAAAGCCCTTTATTTCTCCTTAATTGTTATATAATTATCCCCTATATGTGTCATGCACTGGATTCAGCGCTGGTCCATAAACGAACCTCACCGGACCAGAGGAGCGGACTCTAACCACAAGCCTGGTGAGCCCCTGATGGTGGGGATGATTTGACTGCAGGAAAGTGGCAGGTCGCAGCCCTCTGGACAAGTGCGCAGACGTCAAGATGGTGGACAGGATCCGATGGTAGCAGGAAGTAGTGTAGAAATGGCTACAAAGGCTGGATACTGTGACGAGCAGTGGACACTGGAAGTGCAGACACTGGAGACAAGGCAAGAACCAGACACAAAGGAATATATGAACCAGAGACCAGATAACTGGGACTGAGGACCGGAAACAGGAACTAAGAACTGGAGACTGGACCTGGAACCAGGGAGCCACAAGAGGACAAGAGGATACAATATCAGCAGGCAAGGATATCTATTGCTCTGATGGTGAAGTGGTGTCAGAGGAGGGTTTAAATAGATTTGCTGATCAGTGAGTTCCAGCAAGGGAATTAGCCACACCTGTGAACTTGCTTGCAGCAGAGAGTGAATACTAGGAAGTGCTGAGAACTAAAAGAAGATCAACAAAGGTAAACAAAGACATTGAGAAAAGTACTGTGATTATAACAATATGCCTCTCAATAAAGCTTTCACTTACTCTATAATTGTGCTTAAAGTTTTCCACATAAAATGCCTTTATTTTTCCCACATTATAAGGCAAAATATTTCCCCCTATCACCACCATAATAGAGTTCTATATGATATAGATAAGTATATATAAATTGTTACTTCCATTAAATTTTTCCCTCACTTTGAATTCATTTAGAAGGCTAAGTAGTATTACTGTGTGTCTCCTCAGAATTTTTCAGTGTTTTCGGTAGTTTTTTTTTTGCCTCTCCTTATTAATTCTATTATTTTTCTATTCTATCTTTATTGCTCCTAATATCGCTCCTGTATTTTTCTGTTCCTAATTTTCATTTCAACCCTTCACTTTCTTTATTTCTTTAGTTATATCTCTCTTCTTTTCTTTCACCTTTTTACTTTTTTACTTACCTTTTTTGCAATATCCTATCCTGTCAGATGGCGCTATGCTCCTTTCTGGTATTTAAAGATGGAAGCCACGAGCATACTTTCCAGAGAGTTACTGTTGCATGCTTCCAATGCACATCAGTGGGAACACAGATTGCGTACACACTTTCACCACAGTTCATGTAGTGCCCTCGCACAAGGTAGCCTCTGATACTGCTGACGTCAATCAGCTTGAGCTGGAAGTCCGGGGGACAAACATGGTGCCCATGGACGGATTGGCCATAGGACTTACTGGGAATTTTCCCGGTAGGCCTTGGGATGTCACTCAGCAGCCTCTTTTATTTATTTAAAGAAACCTAGGATGTTGACTATCATGGGTGGTGGTTGCTAAAATAATGTCTGTATTTAACAGAGATCATTAGAATGTTGTATGTATTAAGTGGTGGTCACTATGTTGCTCTGCGTATTGGCTGGTGGTTACTAGGATGCTCTATGTATTGACTGTTGGTCACTAGAATGCTGTAAGTATTGGGTGGTGGTGACTAGGATGGTGTATGTATTGCGTGGTATTGATTAGGATGCGCTGTGTATTGGCTGGTGGTCACTAGGATGCTCTATGTATTGGGTGGCGATCACTATTATGCTGTATGTTTCGGGTCATGGTCACTGCGGTGGCAGTGGCAATAAAATCTTCAAATCTGTGCCAATAAACAATAGAATGGACAATGTCAGTGTCGCTTCTACTGTTCAGAACAGTGACAAACACAAGTAAATCTGTGGCAAAACGATGCAAATAGCGTCCATTGATGCCCTATTTAATGAGTGTCAACAATGCACCAGTTTGTAGCAAATAGTAACGCCCATAAATGTCTCTAGCAGAGCAGTCTATGACAGTTCCAGTGCTAGTGTTTGACAGACATAGATAAGGTAAATTCACAATATTCAGGTATCCTGCGGGTAACAGCTGTATATAAAGTGTAGGTAATAGCAGAGGTACCTCTGGTTGCTGTTTAAGTTGACCGATATCCTTGAGGTTAAGAGAAAAATCAAGCGGTACCTGTGGCTCCGTTAGACGTTCCTTCTCAGCGGTATGGCTAGTTTCCTCGATGCGGAAGCGTTGGGGAAAGGTCCTCTTACCCTATGTAGGGAGTTTAACTTGTGGGTTCCATCCCTTCTCTTCCTTCTGAGATCTGCCTTCCTCGCTGGTGTCAGCCGGTGGCCGCGCTCGCATGCCGAAGTTTCTTTTGTGTATGGTAACGATGGTTACCCGTTTCGGATCTGTATAGGCATTGTTACGTTCCACTTGCTTGGCTTTAAAGATAGGTTTGTCTTTTTGATCAGTAAATTGTTTTATTTTAGCGTTGGGTACATACACATTTATTCTTAGAATGAAAAATATTTGTCAGTTAAATACTTGGCAATAGGTTCTGTACTTCAGTATTCATATTTTTGGATCCCACCAATAATTGATCCCGTCCACATGTGGCCTGCAGATTTTTTTTTTACAGGGCCACTTTAAGTTCCTAATACACCCCTGTTGATGCCCCCCGCACACTGAAGGGGTCAACATCTGCAGAGCCCTGTGTCTTCTGTCTTCTATTACTGACACACTGCTCTGGGTTGTGGGGGAGTCATTTTATCAGGCTGGCATCCAGCAATAGCTCTGCTAGAATGATTAGGGGAGCTTTCATAGTTGCTGGAAGGCATTCGTCTGATACCACCAAAGTTGATACCACCAATGTTTTGTCCCAGTCAAGGGGCTCTCACAGGAGAGGCATGTGAGAAGCTCCCTTGCTGGGACTTCTATTTCCTTCATAGTATCTGGTGCAGACACAATGACATACAGGCCTAGGTGTGGTGGCCATTATGGGAGATAATATTATAGAAGGGGGTCTTTCCAGTCCAGACATGTTTAAATTACACACAGGCTTCTGGTTTCTTGCCATTGTATAGAAAATAATGAGGCTACTGACAACTGATTTTCTGTGATTTTATACCGACCTACACTAGGTACATTTTGACGGGAAAAAGTTTGTGCAGCGCTTTTTCCTGTCATATGACACAAAAAATGTGCTGATTTTTATGAGCGTCTCCAAAAAAATTTGCGGAATTAGCTTCGCACAGCAAAATACGCATTTGCGAAGCTAATTGAATCAAGCCTTGTGAGAAAAATCCATACAGGAGGGGATCATCTTCAAGAAAAAGTAGGTGAGTAGACAAGACTCCCCCTACATAGCTGCTTCCTACCACATCGCTAACCTTGGGTCACTACGTGATACCTTTTTTCGATCATTTTCATGAGCTGTAAGCATTGTTGATCCAGATGAGCCTGCTGATTCAGGGAAGTCAGATGGGGTAAGGGCATCATTGGTGTTTCAAATGCCTAACCAATATTATGATGTTCCTTAAGAATATATTGCAGAGCAGAGACTGTAAAAAATGTTCAGAAAAAAAGGAAAAAAGCATATGTAAGGAATTCCATAAAATGCAGCCATTACATATAGACATGTTTGCTGTTATGCATAGAGGAAAGCTGGCTGCCAATGCGAAATGAGGTATCTGAGAAGATTCTTATAAATCCTTTTCTGG
This sequence comes from Limnodynastes dumerilii, assembly GCA_011038615.1. NCBI lineage: Eukaryota > Metazoa > Chordata > Amphibia > Anura > Limnodynastidae > Limnodynastes > Limnodynastes dumerilii. The sequence continues at coordinate 12,134 of WWET01003881.1, read as the reverse complement.
AAGGGGAGTTTGGGGGGAAGGTTGTCTTTTTGCGGCGGTTACTCTCTCTGCTAAGAAAATCAAATTTTCGAAAAAGGGACATCCGAAAGTTCCTTTTCGGATGTCCCTTATTCGAATACTTACCCATTCAGACTTCTTTTTTAACGAATGGTTAAATATTCCGTTCAGCATACTTCACCTATTCACTTTTGCAATTTGCGATATCCCTCCGCCATTAGTGATATTCCTCCGCCACGGACCTGGAACAGGTGAGTAAACTCTCTGTGCGGGGTAGAGAGGGTTAGGGTCAGCCTGCAGGGGAGGGATAGTTAGGGTCATGCTGCAGGGGAGGGAAGGTTAGGGTCAGGTTGCCGGAGATGATGGGTTAGGGTCAGACTGCAAGTACAGGAGGGTTAGGGTCAGGCTGCCAGGAAAGGAGGGTTAGGGTTAGGGTAGTGAGAGGGGAGGGTTAGGATTAGAATTAGGGAAAGGAATGGGGGGACTGTTTTATTATAATTTTTCAGACTACGGAGCTTTCGGTGCTCTGTGTATCGATTGAGGTATAGCAATCGAAATCCCAGCCAGTTCGCAACTGGCTGGGGAGGAAACGGCCAATTCGAAAATCAGCTGTTTGGACTGGAGCCCCGCACCCTTTTTGCGGCTTGTTATTTAGAGTTTTGCCAAGGCAAGTATATAGAGAATATAATACAATACAAGGGGCACTGTGTGTAGCGTTTCAGTCTCTTAAAGAAGTCAGAATATACTGCAGCAGCTCAATCAAGGGGTGAGATGGACCCCTCTAAAGAAGCAAGAAATGAAAAAACTGATAAACGCTTCAAGTGTATTTAAAAAGTTATTATGAATTTATTTGATATGCAACAGTATATAAAAACTACATATTAATAGCAAAAGGAATATATAGAGACCATATATTGTAATAGGCAATTGGAATAACCAAGGCAGAATCTGGTAGACAGTCTCAGCATATAAATTAAAAAGATTTTAGCCACACAGAATGGATAAGGTGGTTTCAATATAGAATGTCAGTCAATTCCAATGTAGCACTGGTTGGTGAGTAGCCCGTGTTCAGGCAAAAAGTTTCACATGGAGTATATGGCAGCCGTTAATATTGGGGTAACTGATGCACACAATAGACGGCAAATAGTATCTCCTTCAGGTGGATGAAAAGGCAGTTTACCCCACCGGAATCCAGGCAAGTGTTGCTCCACTAGGTGTTGTCTCACAGCCCCAAACTAGAGGCTACAGGCTTTGTAGGTGCACCAATGTGAGGCAGCTGGGCAGACCCCACCAGAATCGAGGCAGGTGCTGTTCCTCTCAGTGTTATCTCACAGCCCCTGGCTAGAGGTTATAGGCTTGTTACGTGCACTAGCGATGGCTCCACTGACCAGCAGCGGGCTGGTGGTGCGGGACCCACCGGAATTTGGATGGATTTTCCTCCTTTCAGTGATAACTCACTATTCCAGGCACAGGATTTGAAGCTGAATGTGTAGACACTCTCTGGCTACACTGCTCAACAGTAAGCTGGACACATGGTGCGGCTCTGTGCAATTGAAAGTCCAGGTACCTTTAGACACTCCCTAATGCAGGAGAAGGTCTATTGGCAACAGGCAGCTAAAGGTCCAATATGTTCTGTACAAAAGAGTCGATAATAGCCAGATAGTCAAGTATATTTCCTTGGTGCACAGTTGTGGTCAAAGAATAAAATATCAGAAAATAAAATAGTCCTTAACGTGTTTCTAAAGTATAACTGATTTTATCAGAAGGTTTAAAGAAAGTTGCAAACTTGGACCTCTTTTAAGCCCCAGTGGGCTTCATTGATTAACTACAGCTATAGTGTTCATGCCTTAAAGTGCCAATATTAGCATCGCATATTAAGGTTGTGATATACAACATAGACATAGCATACACAACAGGCAGTAGAACCAGTGCTGAGAAAAAAAAAATCTTTTAAACATATAAATGGATAAATCACTATATCAGCATTGCAGAATAGTATATCTTATATAAAGACAGCAACAATTGCAGTGAAGTAGATTTACCAGAAAGTAAACCGAGCGACATTATAGTAAGAAATGTATTTTACAAAAACATATTAGTTTAAAAAAATCAAAATAATAATGAAAATATAATAAAATAAAAATACAGAATAATATAAAGATATTAAATATGCAGACGGACATGTATTTTAGTTATCATGTAGTGGATAAATTAGCCCCTTCATTTATATCACAGAAAATTCTCTAGATGTTAAATAGCATAGGGCCGAAGAGTAATGCATCAATCCTCATCAGAAGGGGTTATTACAATAAATCTGTAGCGATGGAATTTATATCATACAACTCAAGAATTAAAAAGATGCTCAAAAAAGACACATTAAAAAGCTCTCTTAACAGTGGGGGTAGATATAATTGCCCCCTTCCTGGACTTGGTACAGCAGGACTATCTCATATTTAGGGTTATATATCAATGAATTGTAATACATCATGAGAAGTGATTCAATTCTAATGTGTCATTCAGACCTAAAGGGGCCAGGGTATTTAAACGAAAAATTCAATATGATTCCCGTTGACATAGGCGAGTATACTGATTGCCCCTTCTTTCTGTTTTGGACACAGTCTCTATTCCAACAATTTTAATAGATTCCACTTTCCCCCCATGTTGCAGATTGACATGCCTGGAGAGAGTGGGGCCTATTGTTGAGGATATTCCTGCGATGTTCTGCAAAACTAATATGTAATTGTTTGGTGGTCCTACCAATATAGAGTAGTCCACATACACATTTAATTTGATATATGACAAAACAACTCCTGCATGAAGCAAAGCTTTTGATGTCAAAAGATTCTGTATTCTTGGTGGAATAGAACTGTGTCACTTTATTATCACAAAATTTACACATTGTACATTTTGTTTGTGAACATTTAAAAAAGCCTTTTTGTTTTTCCAGGAGCCAATTCCCTGTGTTATCTGGTGCATCTCTTTTTAAAAAACTATGTACCAGTGAGTCTTTTAAATTGCGAGCCTTCTTAAAAATCACTGTAGGCATATCCTCAAATAGGCAGCTCAGATGGTTGTCCATTTTAAGGACATGTGAATTCCTATGGATAATATTTCTTATCTCCCCAGCCTTTGAATTATATTTGGTCATAAAAAAAGAGTTAACTTTCAGATGATTTCTGTTTTACACTATGTTCTTTCTCCTTTAGGAGGGATTCTCTATCCCTAGCACGTGCTTGTTCGAATGCTTTTAAGATAATTTGTTCAGGATAGCCCTGATTTTTGAAACTTTCCATCAGTTGTTTCCCCTGGATTTCAAAAGTGCTAAGGGTAGAACAATTTTTACGTAATCGAATAAATTGGCTAACAGGTACACTGTCTAGCCAACTTTTTTTTATGACAGCTGGTGTATTGTAGAAAGTGGTTTGTTGCCACCTCTTTTTGAAAGGTGGAAGTAATAAGTCTATTCCCAGCGACCTCAACCTTATATCTAAAAATCTGATAAAATTAGTACTGAGCTGGGACGTGAATTTAAGGTGAAAATCATTATTATTAAAGTGTTGTAGAAATGAGTTAATGCTATCACCATCACCATCCCAAACAAGAAAGGTCATTAATAAATCGAATGGGCGAATCTGGTTTACTATGGCAGATTTATTGCTTCATTGACTTATTACTTCCACCTTTCAAAAAGAGGTGGCAACAAACCACTTTCTACAATACACCAGCTGTCATTTGCAATGCTAATATTGGCACTTTAAGGCATGAACACTACAGCTGTAGTTAAGCAATTAAGCCCACTGTGGCTTAAAAGAGGTCCAAGTTTGCAACTTTCTTTAAACCTTCTGATAAAACCAGTTATACTGGAAAAACGCGTTAAGGACTGTTTTATTTTGGGATATAACCAGTTATACTGGAAAAATGCGTTAAGGACTGTTTTATTTTGGGATATTTTATTCTTTAACCACAACTGTGCACCAAGGAGATATACTAGACTATCTGGCTATTATCGACTCTTTTGTACAGAACATATTGGACCTTCAGCTGCCTGTTGCCAATAGACCTTCTCCTGCATTAGGGAGTACCTGGACTTTCAATTGCACATGTGCCCAACTTACTGTTGAGCAGTGCAGCCAGAGAGTGTCTACACATTCAGCCTCAAATCCTGTGCCTGGAATCGTGAGTTATCACTGAAAGTCCATCCAAATTCCGGTGGGTCCCGCTCCACCAGCCCGCTGCTGGTCAGTGGAGCCATCGCTAGTGCACGTAACAGGGCTATAACCTCTAGCCAGGGGCTGTGAGATAACACCGAGAGGAACAGCACCTGCCTGGATTCTGGTGGGGTCTGCCCAGCTGCCTCACATTGGTGCACCTACGAAGGTTGCTATAAGACCACACCTAGTGGAGCAACACTGCCTTTTCATCCACCTGAAGGAGATACTATTTTCCTTCTATTGTGTGCATCAGTTACCCCAATATTAACAGCTTCCATATACTTCATGTAAAACTTTTTGCCTGAACACGGGCTACTCACCAACCAGTGCTACATTGGAATTGACTGACATTCTATATTGAAACCACCTTATCCATTCTGTGTGGCTGAAATCTTTTTAACTTATATGCTGAGACTGTCTACCAGATGCTGCCTTGGTTATTCCAATTGCCTATTACAATATATGGCCTCTATATATCCCTTTTGCTATTAATATTTAGTTTTTATAGTTCCTATCAGTTCTTTAATTTCAAGTATAAAGAGATTTTTCTTAACTTTACCTAATGCACAATATGTATACTAATGCTTGAGGTGGCATGTGGTGGGCAAATGACAAAAGTTTTAAAAAAATCTTAAGAGTTCTAAGAATATAGATATTTTTAGCATTTGGAACACAAAACCTAGGTATGACTCTGTTTCCTTTCACAAGTAAGGCCAATCATCACACTTCCTCAATAAGTCGAGGGGCATACGTTTCACATTCAAAAACTCCAGATGCACCCAAGGGGCAGGATGCAAGTAGTATCACATGCATACAATGCAGAGATTCGAATTCAGCACAAGACTGCCACATATACACTACCGTTCAAAAGTTTGATAAATAAAAGTCAGTTTTCATGTAAAACAATAAATTGTTTGGGTGAGCCCAAACTTTTGAACGGTAGTGTATATCCAACGTCAGGTACTTTCTCCCAACATAAAATTTTTTGCAATGTTGTAATGGCTCGATTTGTATCCAAATCATTGCCCAGGTAAGCAGGCCCGGATTAATCACAGGGTAATCGGGGCGCTCGCCCGTGGCCCCCCACAAACATCCTGTCTTAGTGCTCCTGCAGCTGTTTATAAGAATGGATGTAAGTAATTTACAGCCTCCTCTTATATTCACCGTGGGTGCGTCAGTTACTGACATCCAGCCTCTTAGAGAGCTACTGGAGCCTGTGCTTCTGTGTATTTTTGTTTGTCAGGGGCCCCCAGTGTTTAATTGTCCAGGGGACCTCCAGAAACCTTTAATCTGGCACTACAGGTAAGTGATTTTACTATTACTGTGCCATCTGCAGACCTCTAATAAAATGCACATATATTACATATTGTATAAAGCACATAAGAATACTTAGCATGTCTGGGAATAGTAAATGTAGGGTTTTTTAGGGCCTGGAAATGTTACACTAAATACTTTACATAGTGAGCCATTCCGAGATATGCCCCATAGATATTATAGTATGTGCCATGTCCAGACCCCTAATATATGCCACTTGTAAATGTGGGATATATTAGTGGTCTATAGATGGCACACTGTGTAAAGCACCTGTGGGTATTTTAGGGGACTGGGAATAGCATATACTATAATATATGTAGAGTGCATTAGGGTTTAGGAATTCTAATATATGTGGGGCATATTAATGGTATTGGAATGATACACTATATTCTGTGTACAGTGTGTCATTCCCAATCTATAATACAAACCATAGTTGCCTACTTTTGAAAAGTCATTTCAGGGAGAAAAGTAAAAAGAATAGGGGCGGTCCCTGTGTTGCCGGGGGCGGTCCCTGTGTCGCCAGGGGAGGTTCCTGTGTCGCCGGGGGAGGTTCCTGCGTCACCGGGGGTGGTCCCTACGTCGCCGGGGGCGGTCCCTATGTCGCCGGGGGTGGTCCCTACGTCGCCGGGGGTGGTCCCTACGTCGCCGGGGGTGGTCCCTACGTCGCCGGGGGTGGCCCCTACGTCGCCGGGGGTGGCCCCTACGTCGCCGGGGGTGGTCCCTACGTCGCCGGGGGCGGTCCCTATGTCGCCGGGGGTGGCCCCTACGTCGCCGGGGGTGGCCCCTACGTCGCCGGGGGTGGTCCCTACGTCGCCGGGGGTGGTCCCTACGTCGCC
>WWET01003880.1:96406-113924 GCA_011038615.1 Limnodynastes dumerilii | reverse complement strand
TTTCGGGGGACAGAAACATTTTTTTACCACAATACATTGCACAGTGGTCATTAAACCTTAGTTTGCTTGCGCTGATGTTGCTAAAAGTCACAGCCTGACCTGTCAGACATGGCCCTGCTGTGCCTTGTAGTACTATATGCGTGTAAAGAGTTAATGTGGACCATGGATTTAGACATCACAAAGGGTTATTTTTACCATATTTTCATTAGATTTCAGGGTTAGCGCACATTATTTCGGGGGACAGAAACATTTTTTTACCACAATACATTGCACAGTGGTCATTAAACCTTAGTTTGCTTGCGCTGATGTTGCTAAAAGTGACAGCCTGACCTGTCAGACATGGCCCTGCTGTGCCTTGTAGTACTATATGCGTGTAAAGAGTTCATGTGGACCATGGATTTAGACATCACAAAGGGTTATTTTTACCATATTTTCATTAGAGTTCATAGATTTTTATTATTTTTTTTACAATTTTTTATAAAATCGTCTCTCATATCCAGCCCATTCTTTTTGGCAATTTTTTTTAGGGTGATTTTTACTAATTAACGTTTATTTGGATGAACTGACTTCAACATTGCCAAATGGATCGTAACAGCAGCGATTTTGAAAAGTCATCATTTAGTAAAAATCACCACTTATTAAATCCGGCCTTTAGCGTCTCAATCGTTAATTCCAGATGACCCTAAACCAAACGAAATACCTACCAATCCAATTTTTTAATTAGTCATATCAAAAAGAACAGAGAGATGGGATGGAGCAAGTGTGACATTTTGGGGATTTTTCTACTTTTGTTCCATTCATTCCATTCATATTGCATGGTTATATTTATCTAACATATCATTGGTCATTATCATCCAGCGTCTACTATTAACTATTAATAGAAAAACAAGAAATTTCAGCGCATTTTCCACTTAAACTTCACAAGGACTCAGCAGCAATTTGTGGCGTCTGCATGATCCATTGTAGCATTTTCCGATACCATTTTTGTGTGATCGCCTCTTCCTCGGCATTGTCTACTGTGAATAAATGTACTGACTTCCTGGAACAGCTTTGTAATCGCTCAGCTTGTTTTCCACAATGCTGTATTTGCACATTTTATTATTATTTTTTTTTTGCTATGAAAACTGTCAACATAATAGACTTTAAAATGTGTTGGCAAAGTCTTAATAGCAAATCTAATGAATCATTATGCTCGGTAGATGTCATTGAGGTGGTAATGGACTCATTATGCATTTATTTAGCACAAATTTCAAAAACCTTCAACTGTTTTCTCAAGACAAGATCACGTTTGTACTGAAGTTTCTCGCACATAATAATAATTTACAAGTGGGGAAGTTTGGAGTTACATCTCCTTTCAGTGTCACTTTCAGCCTATTTTGTCTTGCCTTTTTAGAAAGGTACATTCTCTCCAAGCTAGTTGTGAACTGGTTGTGAAATCAAATGCTTTTGCCTCTCAAAGGCAAAGCAGTCGATACATGGAATACAGAAGATGCTGCTCCTATGGTGAGTATGAATTTAACCCCAACCCTTACCCTAATCCTTTCCCTAACCCTCTCCTTCAATTACCTTTCCCCACAGCCTGACCCTAAGACTCCACTATTTGACCCTAAGACTCACCTTTCATTGCCTTAACCCTCCCTTTGACGCAGCTTTACCCTAAACCTCCCCAAAGAGTGCTAATTACCTCTCCAATTGGTGTGGCAGGTCTGTGGCGGGTTTGACAAGTCTGCGGTGGCGGTTTCTGAAGAATGAATGGGTAAGTATGCCGGTTGGCCCACTTACCCATTCAAAAAAATTTTTGTACGATATTTTTTACGATTTTTTTTTTGGGTGTTTTCGAAATAGAGACAAGCAATTAGATTTCGTCTGACTCTACTTCTAAAAAAGCAATTTCGTGGCAGCGACTCCCAATGCCTGACCGGCTATCACACTGTGCAAGCGCCAGGTGAGGGTGAGAATTTCTATAGCTTCAAAGAGAAATTGTATTGGCCTCCTATGTGTCGCCTCTACAGCTCTGACCTCTTGAGGCATGGGGGCTGATCAGTTTGGGACTAAGGGCAAAACAGGTGTAAGTGTACAGTTCAGCTAAACCAATTTGCAATAACAGGGACTAATTCATTTCAATTCACCTGCATGCAGGGAAAATAATTCACTTTTGCACCTAGAAATCACAAACTCCAAAGCTTTATGTTTAATCTGTATATTAGAGTTGAGCTAAGAATTTTCGCCACTCAAGGCTAATTCTGTTTTCACAGTTTAAATGTGCCTCTCCTCACATTGCAACATGCATTTAATTAGGTTTGCACTTGCTCTTCTAAGTACAAGGGACCGTATTCACAGACACGATTTTGCTACATTTCCGTGCGTATTTTTAGGAGCGGAGTAACTGCGCATGCGTAATAACTTTTTCCACGCAATTTACCTAGGATTTAGTCCATTAGGCACGGATTTATCATACTTAGTCACATGCGTACGGAGGGGTGTAGTTGTCTTCCGTACGTGTGAAGTTACGTGAAAGTGGGCGTGGGGAGGCATTTAAATGGGCTTTTGAGAGCGGGTTAGTAATATACGCATGTACATAAGTAACTTACGCACATAAATGCAAACGTAGAGTTAAGGGTGCTCTATGGAAGCGTAAATCACCTAAAAACCATCCGTGCGAGGGAAGTGTCATGGCTGTTGCCTTGCGACGTACGTGTGTAAATTTGCATACTTATTGTACATGCATCTGTGAATCCGGTCCAAGATCTGTGAAGGTGTTCTGTGGTATGTGGCACCTAGACTTTAGGAGAAGATCATTTAAGTTATGAGGGCCTCCATGACTTGTTAATCCATGACTTGTTCAACATCCCGCAGATGCTCCATCAGATGGAGATCGGGGGAATTGGGAGCTGATACTCTAATCTCTTTGTCATGTTCCCCAAACCATTCCTGAACAGTTTTTGCAGTGTGGTCGGAGAACACCTGCCATCAGGTGATACTGTTGCTATGTAGGGGTTTATTTGGTCAGCAGCAAGGAGGTGGTATATATCATCCACATGAATGTCAGGAGCCAAGCTTTCCCAGTAGAACATTCCCAGAGCATCACATGGCCTCCGCCAACTGCCTTCTTCCCATAGTCCACCCCTTGTCTGTCAGTGGCTTTAATATTTTGGCTGATTGGTGTACAGCTAAGATAAAGCTTTCTCATCCATGGGGCTCATTTCATGACATGGTGGGGAAGCTAGATTGCAGTGCATTAATAAATTGTTGTTTACTTACCTGGTCTCTGCAGGAAGCTGCCGGCTTCCGGCAAAGATCAGACAATGGAGCTGACATCATCCATTCAATTTACAGGATAAAGCTGTCCATACACTGGGACAATTATCGAACCCAGCAGGGAGTGGCCCGATAAATGGGACACTTTGCCGGCAGGGAAATGTCCCTTTATCGGCACCATACACCTGTATTGCTGGGACCAATAGGTATACCATCAAGGCTGTCAGAACAGCATAGTATATAGATATGCAGCAGCGGCTATTGCAGGCAGCAGAACAGACCAGGATCAGCTGAAGCCACGCTTCGCACAGCATGGATTTGGCTGATCCCTGTCTGTACTACTCCCTGCAATAGCCACTGCTGTATATTTACACTCTTTCTGTAGGACATTGAACGGATTTGATAGCTCCATTGTCTGATCTCTGCAGGAAGCTAGTAGCTTCTAATTGGTAAGTAATCAACTTTTTAATGACTTCTAAAGCCACATTTAACTTTCCCCATCAAGTGGGCCCTCCATGCATGCATTTTTTCACCATGTATGGCAAACTTTTCCTTGTTTTTTTGGGAAAGGTGTAACTGAGCACAACTGTGTATACATGTAGTAAATGACATCACAGTTAGGTGTTACAGTTACACAGGTCAGTTCCCAATAGGTCAGAAAATCAGGACATCTCAATAACCTAATGCCCAACAGGTGTAGTCATCTTCCTTTGTTGCTTTACTGGGACCATTATGTTTGCAAAGTTTACTTTCATGATCAGCTGACCATACTGTTAGTCTCCTACCAGGACTGTCCTGTCTTTATAGGTGACCAAATTAACATCCCCTCCAGAGGATGAAAGAACTGTCCTAGTTTCGTATGTGACTAACGGCACATATTCTCAGGCACCTGCCACTTACTTTGTACACTTTCACATTTATGTATTCCCAATAAAAGCTCCTGATACTTATTTTATAATAATTCTGTGCAATCATATTTAATGGTTGATGCTATTACAGACCACTGCTAGATAGTGATTACAAAAGCGGCAGCTTGCTAAATATACAGCCAAAGGGGATCGTAATATTACCATTTCTACATACAACCAGATTGATCTTATTCAGTGGCTCATTCTTACTATGACAATAGAAGTGGGAAAGAGGGTTCACTTCTAACCTACTTCTGTAAGAGAGGGGATAAAACTCTATCCATAACATCAGAATAGTTGTGAAGGAGCAGGAGAATGTTGCATTTCTTTCATTGTCTGTAAGCTGTGTCAGGAGGTCAGAAGAGACGGTTTATGGTGTATATGGATTAAGATAAATATTTAACGTGCTGACTGAGGACGGCTGAATAAGAATATCAACGAATCCTTGAAACCTGTATGACAGAAGCTCTGATAACCTTTTCCTAGAAATCCTCCAATACCCTCAGTACATTCTGTCATTGAAAAAAGAGAACTAAAATATATACAGAACACACACACACATACATATATATATATAGGTGTGGGTCCCCATTGCGAACGGCCCTCTAGGGCCATTCTCTCCCAGTCAGTTCCGAACTGGCTGGGAAATTGATTGCTTCGAAGAGGCAAAGCAATCGATTCCTAGGCAGTGAACACGGTGCTCCGAAAGGTAAGTAATGATCCTTATCCTAACTCTCCCCTTCTATTACCCTAACCCTCCCTTCCCCACATCCAGACCCTTACCGTCCCCTTCTATTACCCTATTAACCCTTCCTTCCCTGCAGCCTGATTCCAACCCTAACCCTCCCCTTCTATTGCTTTAACCCTAACCCTCCCTTCCCCAGAGCCTAACCCTAACTCTCCCCTTAAGAATTAAAGTTCACGGAGAGGTTACTCACCTTTTCCGGTGGTCAGGCAGCGGCGCTTCTTAAAAGAAATGGGTGAGTATACTGATAGCACACTCACCCATTCATAAAAAAAATCTGAAAAGGCTGCCATGCGAAATAGAGAGAGCCAAAAAGGAACTTTCATCTCCCTCTACTTCACAATGACAGCCATCCGTGCGGGGACTCCCACTATATATATATATATATATATATATATATATACTGTGTAGATTCTACAGTCCCGATCCAGATCTAAGTGTAGTTAATAGTGGCGCATCCAGCGTGCTGTAATGAACGGCTTGACACGCAACGAATCCCATATGCAAGCAAGCGGAACCTCTGGATCGGTAAATAACTCTAAGAGCTCTCCTGCTATGTCTCCAGACGCGCTCGGCAAATGCCAGGTTGTATCATGTGTTGGGAAAGATTAAAAGATGTTACCTAGAGCGCGGAAGCTGCCGTTTTAGTTTGGAAACATGAATTTACAGGAAAACAGAAAAATATAAAAAAAAAAGTGTTGTTATTGAAATCTTAAAAAAATAAATAAAAAATTAACCTCACTATAAACTAGCAGCGATTCCATATCAGCTTAATGTATTTTCCTGAACAACAGTCGAACTGACGGGTTTTATATTATGAATCACGGCCTTGTGTGGTTTCTGGACCTGATTCACACTTAAGAATTCGTATGATTTTAGGTGCCTATATTTAAGAACAGAAGCACTGTGCATGCGTAGTAACTTTTATACGTTATTTGCGTTGGACTTAAGTTCGCAAATTCCATGCTTATACACTACGAACTTAAAATCTCTAGGTTCGTAGTAACATACCTTAAAATCTGTAGGTTCGTAGTAACATACGCAAAAATGGGCGTTTCATGCATAATGAACTCGGCAGATACGCAGATTTGGGTGGAGAGAGGCATTTATATGACCAAATGAAGGCGCGGTTATGCTGTTAAGTTCCTAAGTAGACGCCCTACGCATTAAAATGCGAACCTACAGTTAAGGGAGCCCTATGGCACTCGTAAGTCACATAAGAACCTGACAACCGGGGGCGTGCCGAGGGAGTTTCATTCCTATTAGTTGCGTATATTTAGGAACCTATCGTGGTCTTAAGTGTGAATCAGGTGCATTGAGCCTGATCCAGACCTACGCATGAGAGCGGAGCGTATTACCGCTCCAGCATAAAATCTTTCACTCCCACGACACTCCCCTTACCTTCCTTTCATTACGCCCGCCGAACCCTACCCTAACTTTTCCATATGTTCGTACGTATTTTCGTAGCGACGCGCTGTTCGTAGCGGCCTAAGCACGCCCATACTGTACAATTTAAATGGCTCCCCCCGCCTACATTCCCTAACTCCAGCGTCCGTACTAACGCAAACGCAAACAATACGGACACCCGAATCGCCACTATGAAAAGGTCTTTGGTACGACCAGAAGTTGTCACTATGCAAATGCACAGTGCGTTTTTTCTACCGTTTTTTCGCTTACGATCAGCGTACGTTCGCATGCGAGCGTAGGTCTGGATCAGGCCCATTGTTACTAGTTTTACTTTGGTAGCCTGACCCCTCCCCAATATGGCTGCTGTAGTCTGACCCCTCCCCAATATGGCCACTGCAGTCTGACCCTTCCCCAATATGACTGCTGCACACTTTTCAAAATGCAGGAGTATCTTATTATAGACCTCCTGAGTACACATATAGCAAATGGATAGGGACTCACCTACATTAGGTGCCTTGACGCTGGGCAGGTGAGATAACCCAATATAGCTATATTGTGACCTAAACCTCCTTTTTATGTATGTGCTGACACATAGCGTTATATATTGTGTGTATGGAGCGCCGGACCTCTCTTTTGTTACAAGAATGAGATTATCTTCTGAATGAGAGCCCACCGGACTGACACATGACCTACAGTAAGTGTAAATCTTACACCGTAAAGTCACCTTTGTTGCGTCTGCCTTATGACCAGGATCGGGGGCACTTATTGCCCACGCCCCTTACTGTACATTGGCTACGTTCCTCCACCCCTACTCTCCCTCTACACGCACATCAGAACGCAAGCCCCGGGCACCAGAGTTGCGCTATGATCGGAACGGGATGTCCCTCTTCAGTTTCGAGCATGCGCAGTAGCATAATCGTCACGCCAGCTGGTGTATACTCAGATATGGATCTGGGAACTGCTTGTTTTATAAGGAATTTTGGGCCAGATTTACTAAGCTTCAGGAAAGGAAAAGTGGAGATCTTGCCCATAGCAACCAGGGTCGGTGCTAGCATATCTGGCGCCCCCCAGCAAAAAATATAATTTGTGCCCTTCTCCCATCATGTCTCTCCAGCCCCCCCCCCAGTACTCCCATCATATGCCACCAGAACCCACCCCTCCCATCATTTGTTTTTAGCTCTCCAGTAACCCCATTATGTACCACCAGCCTCCCCATCATGTTTTTTTTCCTTTGCTGTGTCCAATCACTGCTCTATGTAACTGCCATGGCAACTTCCTATATGAGCTGCCAGTCTCCATAGTCCTATAATGTGTCACCAGCCCCCCCCTGTATTCCCATAATGTGACACCAACCCCCGCTTCTGATCATAGCATGGTCATTATGAACCCACGCGTTTTCCCCGTCTGCACGGTTACTGATTGGACATGTTGATGGATGTGTTTGTTTTCAATAAGAAGATGAACTGTTACAATGTAAAATAATCTGACGGCTCAGCATAAAAAAATCCAGTAAGATGCTATCTATACAGTATGTGCCATGCAGCTAAATGGATAATAGAGATATAACAACTATATCTACTAAAATAGAATAAAACGCTTTTTAATGGAAATTGTACAAATGAGGAATTTAATTCAATTTTTGAATAAATAATTTCTGCGGGAAAGGAAAAGTGGAGATGTTGCCCATAGCAACCAATCAGAATCTTGCTGACATTTTCTAGTATGTAATAAGAAAGTGAGAGCTAGAATCTGATTGGTTGCTATCAGGGCCAGCGGAACCCGGTAAGCGTGGAAAGGGGCGCCAAGCCAGAGAGGTGCTCCCCTCCGCTTTCTTATCCCCCGCTGCCATAGGCGTCGAATATGGCACTATGGAGACTGGCAGGCAGCTCATACAGGAAGTTCCCCTCCGCTTACTAGCCCCCGCTGCCATAGGCGTCGAATGTGGCACTATGAAGACCGGCAGGCAGCTCATACAGGAAGTTCCCCTCCGCTTACTATCCCCCGCTGCCATAGGCGTCGAATGTGGCACTATGAAGACCGACAGGCAGCTCATACAGGAAGTTCCTGTATGAGCGCCTGAGGCAGTGACACAGAGCTGCTGAAACTGCCTCAGGCGCTCATGGCAGCGGGGGATAGTAAGCGGAGGGGAGCACCTCTCTGGCTTGGCGCCCCATCCCACGCTTACCCTGGTTACCGGGTTCCGCCGGCCCTGATAGCAACCAATCAGATTCTAGCTCTCACTTTCTTATTACATACTAGAAAATGTCAGCAAGATTCTGATTGGTTGCTATGGGCAACATCTCCACTTTTCCTTTCCCGCAGAAATTATTTATTCGAAACTTGCATTAAATTCCTCATTTGTACAATTTCCATTAAAACGCGTTTTATTCTATTTTAGTAGGTATAGTTGTTATATCTCTATTATCCATTAAGCTGCATGGCACATACTGTATAGATAGCGTCTTACTGGATATTTTTATGCTGAGCTGTCAGGTTATTTTACGTTGTAACAGTTCATCTCTTTATTGAAAACAAACACATCCATCAACATGTCCAATCAGTCACCGCGCAGACGGGGAAAACGCGTGGGCCCATAATGGCCGTGACATGATCAGAAGCGGGGATAACTAGACATAATGGATTAGTGTTTGTTAATATTGCAAAAAGAATCTGCATAAATAAGGTGTTTTTGCCGGCAGTCTCCATTTTCGATTGCGGCGGGAGTGCAGCTCCTGGAGCTGTGAATAGTTCTAATAGATAAGGCTTCCTCTAACCCCAGGGTTGCAAAGAACCCGGAGGGAAGCCACAGATTACTGCAAGGGGCAGGGCTTAATGATGTTATTTATGCAAATAGCATCATTAAAACCCGCCCCTTGCCAATCACTCATGTAATCTCTATTGTTTCATGGGATGGGCGGGGCTTGATTACATCATCAAGTCCTGCCCATCTCTAGTAATGCTAGGGATTACAATATAGATTAATAGCTGGTCGGGATTTACGGGAGATTTGCCGGCTTTTCCGGGATACCGGGAGAACTACCCCAATTTTGGGAGTCTCCCGGATATTTCCGGGAGAGTCGGCAACCCTAATCTTAATCAGCAGCCTAACCCTAACCTTCCCCTTGAGGCCTAACGCTAATCTTCCTTGTCTCACAGCCTCAGGACCAGAACTACCACTAGGTGGTCTTATGTGATCGCCTAAGGCGGAAGACCTGGGGAGAAGAGGGGACGGCACAGCGTTGGACTGGCCCTCCGGGGAAATCCCTGGTGGGCCCTCGCTGTTGGATGCCTGCCCACTTTTAACAGAGGGGGGGACAGACAGAGAGGAGCTATGTCCAGATGCAGGCTTAGAGGTCTGTCAATGTGCGGTATATCACTGCAGGGTGTATTCTTCTCCCTCACCACAGCACAATAACCACAGTGAACACTGAAGGCAGGTAGTAGAGTGCAACAAATGACTGTGACTGCACAGCATGAAGGGTAGGCAGGCCAAACTTTGCCCTGGGTGCCCAGAGACCAGCCATGCACAGCCTACCCCTAACCTTCCCCTTAAGCCTTGAGCCTAACCCTGCTTTCTTAAGCCCTAACCCTAACCTCAGCCCCACCACAGACACCACAGTCTAAGGGTCCAATAATGCCGGTGCAAAGCTAGTTGAATCAGGCACTAAGTGAAAAATACGGAGAAGATGCCAGGGGCGTGAAAAAAGTACATTCATGGGTGCGAAAGCTCAAAGGAGGCTGAACATTGAGTGTGAATAAACCCTCAGCGATATTTCAGTGGTCTCAACATACCCACAAAGTAGCGTTCACAATGCACATGCAGTCGCGGTGTCAAGGTTGTAACAAAAATGCATGCGGTTAACGGGAGACTGCGTTAAGAAGAGATCATGGTTTCAGCTTCCTGGTGCATGTGTTTTTAGGGAACAAAAATAGGAGACCCTAGAACCTGAATGCACCTCGTACAAATTATTATTATTGTTTAAAGAGTACGACTCTCTCAATAATGTACGGCCTCTTATCATGGATTCATAAGCTGTGCGGTGGTTTATATAGATTAAAATTAGCAGAACATTATGCCGTTTTGTTCGTGTGTAGATCAGTGAGACTTTGCACATTTAATCTTAAATTTGTTTAGAATACTAATGCTAGTTACATCTTAAAACTGACAAATGATGAGCCTTGAATTATTCATTACGCTACAGGAACAATCTGATCACCATACCAGACATATTCAAACTATGTCATGAATTTCCAAAACTAACCTTAGTTTAAATATTAATATATTCACAATGCCATTACTCCCTTATATATTAAGGACATAGATGAGTCATAAAACCCGAGTACTGTAAAAGAGGAAAAAAAGAATGCCTTCCTAGGCATCTGTGCTAAAATGTTCAATCGGATCAGCAAATGATTCATTGATTTTTTTTTACTGATTAATGAAATATGACCATAAATTCTTATTTTACTGATTGGAAAATGTTGAATACTGCTATGACATCACTGTTGTGTTTGGTTTTTGCTGCTGTCAGACAAAGAGCAAAGCTTGTGCTTGTGCTTAGGACACAGATGTTGTCAGAGATAGAGGAGGAGCTTGTTATGTTATTGTTGTCAGAGACAGAGGAGGTGAGGCTTATTTTATGTTATTGTTGTCAGCGACAGAGGAGGATGGGCTTGTGTCATTGTCAGAGACAGAAGAAGAAGAGGTGCTTACGTTATATTATTGTTGTCAGAGACAGAAGAAGAGGTGCTTATGTTATGTTATTGTTGTCAGAGACAGAAGAAGAGGTGCTTATGTTATGTTATGTTATTGTTGTCAGAGACAGAGGAGGAGGGGCTTATAGTATGTTATTGTTGTCAGAGACAGAAGAAGAGGTGCTTATGTTATGTTATTGTTGTCAGAGACAGAAGAGGTGCTTATGTTATTGTTGTTAGAGACAGAAGAGGAGATGCTTATGTTATGTTATTGTTGTCAGAGACAGAAGAGGAGGTGCTTATGTTATTGTTGTCAGAGACAGAAGAGGAGGTGCTTATGTTATGTTATTGTTGTCAGAGGCAGGGGAGTAGGTGCTTATGTTACATGACTGTTGTCAGAGGCAGAGGAGGAGGGGTTTATAGTACTTTATTGTTGTTAGAGACAGAGGAGGAGGGGCTTATCCTACCAGGTTTTTGTGAATCATATAGTAAGGGACCCATCTGGTGTCTGACTGTGGAAAAGTGAACACAAAAATTCTTATTAATATATAAAATAACCCAACTGGCCCAGGACTTAAGGCTCAATCAATATAAATATCAAGAATAAAAATCAGTTCTAAGATTGTGTGGGCTGCAAGAAAATGAAAGTATCATGCAATTTTTCTCCAGCTCCCAGTATCCCCGTCATATGTCTCCAGCTCCCAGTAATTCCCTGTTCATACATCTCAAGCCTTCCCAGTATTCCCCATCAGGTTTCTCCCGATCCCAGTATTCCCCAACAAGTGTCTACAGCTCCCAGTATTTCCATCATGTGTCTCCAGTTTCCAGTATCCCCCATCATGTCTCTCCAGCTCCCAGTATTCCCCATAATGTCTCTCCATCTCCCAGTATCCCCATTATGTGTCTCCAGCTCCCAGTATTCCCCATCATGTCTCTTCAGCTTCCAGTATCCCACCTCTTATGGCTCCAGCTCCCAGTATTCCCCATTCATTAGTCTCCAGCTTACCCTGTTTATATCTTACTTACCTTCCATCGATGTCTCACCTCTGCGGTTTGAGCCATCTTCCAGCTCTTCTGTGTGGCATTGGCCGTAAAGCAATCTGTTTCCTGCTGTTGGACGATGCAGCAGTTATACAGGACAGCTGAAAAGGGCCTTTCTATCCGCTGTCCTCCTGTGTAACTGCTGTGGCAGGTGATATCAGGCCTTTTTCAACGTAAAGGTTATGGGCCGTAATCACGGCTTATATATGTCTTTGAAGACACCGCTGTTCACTTTTATGCTTGGACAGGATTCAGGCGTGGAAGACGCTTCTTCAGCCGCTCAGTTCGAATATGTTGATATTTGATATTTCCTCAATTATTCATGAACTTTATTATAAAGTCTTTTCAGCTGATTTGAATTTCATTTGGATTTGCTCATTGCCGACTGCTCTCTGGGTTGAATCACTATATGACAATTAATCATGAAAGATGATACATTCATTAGTTTCAGTAGCGGGTGATCCGAGCTGGGTTACGTGTTCAGTGTCTTCACACCCAATTTTAGAACCAGAAGTCAAAACAAATTTATTACAAGAGTATGAGAAATGTAATGTGTTATTTTATTTATTGTGTCATGGAAAAAATAAGATAATCGTTTAGCAATGAATATAATATCAGTTACATTATCTGAAGGGTTGATTCAAACCGATGGGAGTCCCCACTCGAATGCCCTTGAGAAAGGGATCACCGCCCAAAACACGTAGTGGCTCAGATCCTGACGCTGACCTCACTCCTGCTACCTTACCTCCGCCTCGAAGCTGTGTCCATCTCTGCTGCTGTCCTGGGACTTTCTCTGCATAACCCTCCAGACTTGTGCCGGCGGTTTTGGTGTGGATTGAGGGAAGTGACTTGTACTTATGTAACGGGTGGTGTGCCGGCGCCCTGTGAATTACAAACAAAACGAAGGCCCGCCCCCACCCCAAAGGTTCCTACCCGATCCTGAACCCCAGAGGTTCCTACCCGATCCTGAAGAATTTACCAGAGAAGACACGATGTTTCTCTCCTGGTCCAAGGCGTGACGATCTCTAATGCTGAAAAGCAAAGTCAAACATTAGTAACACATCAACACCAAAAGTACCTGCGGGAGAGAACGGGGTAAGTTATTCACGGGTGAGGTAATCGTCATCATCGCCAAGGTCTCAGACACCTCTTTTTCGCCAATGACTGACGAGCGGGACGGAACCTTTTCCACGCCTTCTGGCTCCGTCTCCGCACCTGTGGAAGGAGGGGGGGAACAAACACCATGCATAGTACAGGTATTAATACTCACTATTCTCTATTGGATGAACGCTCTCACCGCCACCCTCTCGAGACCACCTACCTCTGAGTACCGCAACCTGTATTCCACCACGTGTTCTCCTCACGCTGCCCTAGCCAGAGCCTGGTGCCCTCTACCACTAACGGAGCCTATCGCTCCCTGAGGCCTACCCTGGGCCTAGCGCCCCAACATTAACAAACACAGGGCTTAGTGCCCAACCTAACGCAGGCCTAGCGCCCGTCCCTAACCAGGGCCTAGCACCCTGCTACTCAAGGGTCTAACACCCTTCTAACAATGCCCCAGGCCTAGTGCCCACTACCAACACAGGGCCTAGCGCCCTCTAACAAGGGGCCTAGCGCCCGTTAACCACACAGGCCCTAGCGCCCTTATCTAACCAAGGGTCTAGTACCCATTTTTAAACCAACCGCAGGGGCTGATGGGATTCGTGACGTGGTGAGCCCTGATTGGCTCACCACGGCACCGCAATGCACCCTGGGCGCCGCAGGGGCGCCTGGGTGCAGTGCTGCGGTGAGCCCTGCAAGGCCTCTTTCAAAATGGCCACACCATGTGACCAGCTGGCAGCCAATCAGAATTGATTGGCTACCAGCCGGAGTTCCTGGAGCTGGGGACGGCGTGCTGCCGCCCCCCACTGCGCTACTCACACTTACTTGTATTTATTTGTTGTTTTTTTTCTTTATTATAGAAGTAAAGTTACGTTTTATCACAGGAAGTTTTTTGTGTCCTTACTCCTTAAGGTACAGGAGAACCGGAGGACCCTCTCAACACACGGTCTCCCTCATCTATATGCTACTTTGTATTACACTTGGACTTTAATATTGGTTGTAGATTATTTTATTAGATTTATCGCTCTGCTCATCGTTTGTATATTAGACCTCTAGTAGTTCACCAGCGCTCCTATATATACACATTATTTTTTCTTTGTACAATTGCATTTAAAGTTGGAGGGCCGTATTCACAGATCAAGATCGGGCCGCAAATATATACGCATGGACGGAGCAAGAAACACCCGCCAAATCCTCTGTCAATCCCCTTGCTACCCCTGTGCGAACGGAGACTTAGACCTGCATAGACTGGCATTAACTTTCCGCTTCCACTTAGGCGCGTGTGTGTCCTCCGTCCATGCATATATTTGTAATCGCGCCCACTTCCCTTTCATTTAAATGCCCCCCCCACCCATTTCTATGTAAATTCCTAGGCGCGTATATCTACCTTAGCTTGACAAGTCCTCTCGCAATGCATTTATGTCCGTCCGTAATGAACATCCGCGTGGAAAGCCTACGTGAACTGCGTACAAATAATGACTACGCATGCACAGTTAAAACATACCTAAAAATGCACACGGAAGTCGTCGCTAAAACGGATTTCTGCATACGGCCCGGGATCTCTATTTGTGTATTGGTGCTGCAGGTGCAGCGCTGAAAAAAGTTATTGTTGTGTTGTTGTACTTTCTATGTTTTACCTGTGTCATTAAGAAGACAGTTAGGGAAAAACACATTATAAATTATTTCAGAGCAATTTGATTAGAATTTTCTGTGCAGCCTAATTAAGCTTTATAAATCACCTTATTAAGGAAGTTGTTAAATCATGCAATAAATATATTTTTTTGTAATGAAATATTAATCAATCTTCACAAATATAATTAACTTACAAGAGATGTAGCAATGGGTTTATCCAACATACTTAAGATTATTCACATATAATTTAATCAAATCATCATCATTATTTACTATTGCGATGAGATAAATGTTTAAAATTGTTACATTTTTTTCTCTAGTTTTTTTTTTATTTAAAAGTTTTGATTTTGCTTTAGTTGTACACAAACAAACTGTATTCGTATATTTAGGCTGTAGTTGGGTCAGTTCATTCTATATTTGGGTCGCATGAAATGTGTCTGTATATCTGCATCTTAGTAATACAGCATAGAGATGCAGGAGGATTAAACTGTGCAAAGCGAATTATAATGGAGCAGTGACATTTCCAAGCTCATCTCCCAATTTCAGGTTCAAATTGAAGCTGTTAATTTGTATTTGTGTGCTATAGGTCACAGGCGGAACCAGCCAGCTGTGAGCCCAGGTGTAATAAATATGCTTTGGCCCTGATGATATCCCAGGTAACCAGGTGGGGAGTTGATGGCTGTGGACTCTTGTATCAGCATAGGCCTGGTGTCGTTGCACCAATTGCACCAGTGGTAGTTCCCCCCTGCTATAAGCCCTAGAACACTATTTTGTATGCATGCAAACAAATATATTATATTATAACTGGCCTGCTGTCAGTACCACATGATGCAGACTTGCAGAGCTGTTTGTAGACCTAGTAGAGTTCAGGGTGCCGACCCACCCCGCAAAAAATGTATCCCTTGTATGTGCCCAGCCATTCACTTCCACCCCCTTTATGTGTTTCCAGCCTCCAATTTTGCTTCTTGCATGTGTGCCCAGCTTCCATTTCTGTCCCTTAAATGTGTGTCCAGCTTCCATTTCTGTCCCTTAAATGTGTGTCCAGCTTCCATTTCGGCACCCTTTGTGTGTCCAGCCTCCATTTGTGCCCCTTCTGTGTCCAGCCTCCATTTGTACTCCTTCTATTTTAATGTGTCCTTACCCTTGCTGTCTTTTCCCTCTTCTTCCTTCATCCGTGGTGCTCTCTGAGGCTGCTTGCATGCATTCCCATAGACTGTTCTGGTTCTACAGAGCTCCTACGGGAGTCTTGCAGGACCAAATCTATAACGCTGCCTCATAGCGTTATTCAATGAAGCAGGTACTACAGGGCTTCCATAGAGCCCTGCATACCCCGTACAGTCTATGTAAATGACACTGGCCAGTTGCCACATCATGTAGTCAGCATCTGTGTAAACCACGATCACGGTCTATACAACCAAGGATTGGACAGAGTGACCCAAAGAAGGGGCCCTGGAAATGGCCCAATAGACTTGTCCCTGTTTTGGCTTTTGCTCTCAAACCCTAAAAAAAATCCCCTAGAATTGCTTTCAGTACACATACATTAAGTTTATTAAAATAAAAAATGTGACATTTATTTGTGACTGGAAAACCTGCTAAAACATTTCCCTTTTCTTTGCATGATATAAAAAGACCTTTTCTAAATATCAATAATGATCCAATCAGTGAGAGCTGTTTAGAGCTGTTTGCATCTGAGTTGCATGTACTCGAAAAGGCTGATTTTATATTTTAAGGTCAGGAGGCTGAGTGACTAATATGAGCGGCTCTTTTCATGCAAAAAAATCAGACAATATTGTCGAGTTGGAGAACAACTTTTCATTTTCATTTCTATATTGAGATTCTGTTTGCACAAGATGTGATACAATTACTCTCCCTGATTAAACAAGCTCTGTATTATTAGTAAAAAAAAAAAAAAGAGGCATTATTCGTAGCCTTAATAATGCCATCGATCTAATTGATTATGTCTATTCAAGGTCACATTCTTTTTTTTGAGGTCACATATATTTATTTAAGGTCACTTATATTTACATAATAATGTTTTAAAAGACTATTGTACTGTAGATTATTTCAACAAATCCTGTAGAATATTTTGTCATCAGTATACACATATACAGTGTGGCAAATCCAAGAGGGACACTGTAATTACAAAAAACTGCTGGTTGCTTCATATGTAAACATAGGAATATAGAACCTTATTCACACTTAAGAAAGCTTTAAGAAGGTGTGGATAACGTATATATATAAAGCATGTATATATAAGCATGTATATATATAAGCATGTATATATAAAGCATGTATGTATAAGCATGTATATATAAGCATGTATATATAAAACATGTATATATAAGCATGTATATATATAAGCATGCATATATAAAGCATGTATGAATAAGCATGTATATATAAGCATGTATGAATAAGCATGTATATATAAGCATGTATATATATAAGCATGTATATATAAGCATGTATCCCCACCTATCTTAAATCTTCCTCCCCCACCACCTCCCCTTTTATAAGAACTTAGGGAGAACTAAAGGAGAATATGAATGCTCTTTCCTCTACCCCACACCCCCCCCAGGCTTCTTATAAGCATGTATATATAAGCATGTATCCCCACCTATCTTAAATCTTCCTCCCCCACCACCTCCCCTTTTATAAGAACTTAGGGAGAACTAAAGGAGAATATGAATGCTCTTTCCTCTACCCCACACCCCCCCCAGGCTTCTTATCA
>WWET01003880.1:77653-90629 GCA_011038615.1 Limnodynastes dumerilii | reverse complement strand
TCAGGTCTAGAGTAGGTGGCCTGACTTTTTCAGGTCTAGATCCGGCCCATTATCTTACATTACAGGTGCTCCCAATGCAGGTAACATGAATTTAAACAGCTGATGCAGATTGCAGATTTCACACCTATTATCTCACAGGCCCCTTAATTGCTGGTTTTCTCTATGAAGAGAGCAGCCTGAGGCCGCTGACTCACACATGAGATGCGTTACATGACTCAGACCATTATAATGTTACTGGATCTTGAGACATAAATTGAGGCACAACTATGTTATTATCTTACATCCTTTGAAGCATCCCGGCCCCGGAGAGTGAGAATGAACGGCTGGAGAGTGGCCGGAGTGTATCACCACGGAATGAAGGAACCTCACAGACATTATGAGAGAAGCCCAATTATTCTACACTCATCGGACTGGATCCAGAACTAATATCAGCCAATGAACACAAGATGTACACGTGAGTCCGGCTTTGAAAGGTTACTGCGTACGCGTCCATCAGATGTTACGCAAAAGAGCTCTGATCATATGGAACTGGTTTCTGTATGTTTGGCCTTCCATATGTTGGGGGCGTGGCTTTCTTCTGTATATTCTGCCTTCCATATGTTGGGGGCGTGGCTGTCTTCTGTATATTCTGCCTTCCATATGTTGGGGGCGTGGCTTTCTTCTGTATATTCTGCCTTCCACATGTTGGGGCGTGGCTGCCTTCTGTATATTCTGCCTTCCATATGTTGGGGGCGTGTCTGTCTTCTGTATATTCTGCCTTCCATATGTTGGGGCGTGGCTGTCTTCTGCATATTCTGCCTTCCATATGTTGGGGGCGTGGCTTTCTTCTGTATATTCAGCATTCCATATGTTGGGGGCGTGGCTGTCTTCTATATATTCTGCCTTCCATATGTTGGGGGGCGTGGCTGTCTTCTGTATATTCCGCCTTCCATATATTGAGGGCGTGTCTGTCTTCTGTATATTCGGCCTTACATATGTTGGGGGCGTGGCTGTCTTCTGGATATTCGGTCTTCCATATGTTGGGGGCGTGGCTGTCTTCTGTATATTCTGCCTTCCATATGTTGGGGGCGTGGCAGTCCTCTGTACATTTAATTATACGCAGTATGGGCTGATTTGATCTTCGTACGTTTGGATTTCCGCTATTTCCACGCCATGACAGAGGCAAAAGCAAGATTTTGAAAGGGAGGTTTCCAATGTGTGTAATACATGTGGTGATATATTAGGCGTCTAGTTATGGCTCATTCTTTAATATATGTGGTATATATTTGGCTTTGGAATGCAACACTATATACAGTATGTAGTATACTATACCCAGACCCCTATTATATACCATTATATTATAGTATGTGCAATACGCAGATCCATAATATATCCCATTATATTGTAGTATGTGCAATAAGCAGATCCATAATATATCCCATTATATTGTAGTATGTGCCATTCCCAGACCTATTCCCAGACTGCTGTCCTATAGAGTGTAAGCTTCTGAGCCGAGCCCTCTTATCTCCCTGTCCCTCAGTTCTTGCCTTCATGTTTCAAACCTCCTGCCCTATAGAGTGCAAGCTTATGAGACAAGTCATGTTACCTCCCAGTCTGTTATGAGTCAGTCCTGTTTGATAAATATTTGTACATTGTAAAGTGCTACATAAAAAATGTTAATAAAAAAGGGCCGTATTCACAGATATGTTTTTGCGTGGAGTTGCGTGCGTATTTTAGGTTTGGAATAACTGCGTATGTGTAGTTACTTTATTTATGCTATTTACGTTGTATTTACGCACGAAAGTCCATAAGGCGCATACGTGTGAATCGCACTTTGGGACATACGTGCCGAGGGGCGTGGTTGAAATCTTTACAGACAAAGTTACGTGAAATTGGGTGGGGGCAGGCATTAAAATGACCATTTGAGAACGCGGTTAGTTACGTTAGTACGTACGTAAGTATCATACCCTCCAACATTTTATAATAGAAAATCGGTACACCTGGGGGCGTGGCTTGTCCCATGAAGGGGCGGGGCTTTAATTCACCCTCATTTGCATGTAGATAAGGTATAAAATTAGATTTTACACCTTATCTACCTTTAAATGAGGGTGAATTATCACATGAGCTAAGAACCTCAAGAGATGGTCTTGTCGCTATAGCAGAGCTGTAGGAGTCTGTCCCAGCAGCCCTGCTATAGTGATCAGATGCACAAGGGCTGGAAAAGGAGTATAGGGGGGGAGGGAACAGAAGGATCAGAATCCGGTACAGGAGCCCTTTTAACCGGTACAGACCATTAAAAACCGTTACTGTACCTGCTAAATAGGTACAGTTGGAGGGTATGAAGTATTATACGCACGTAAATGCACTTGTAGAGATAGGAGTGCCCTATGGAGGCGGCAGACAACGAAAACCCGTCCGTGTGAGGGGAGTATCGTGGGCGTTGCCTTGCAACGTGAGAGCGTATAATTGCGCACCTTAAACGAACGGATCTGTGAATACGGCCCTAAATGTAAAACTAGGTATTTCCTCATTCTTCCATGCCCCATAACGTGCATGGTCCGCCTTAATCCCAAAAAGAAGGATTACTGCGTCTGCTCTCAATGTCATTTAGGCGATAACTTTTTTAAGTTCTCCCCATTCATGTTAAGTCTTTTTTTGAAAGTCATACAAGTAAAGAACGGATCTGAGAAGGGACGGGCGTTTTTTTTCGTCAGCTGCTAGAACATGCTAAGCCTAATTAGCGTGTGCTCCCGTCTCCTGACAGTACAGAACATTGTGCCGCGGATGTCTGAAGTCTGCTGAAGGAAGTGTTACAGCACAATCCTATTTGGTGGAAATAGCAGCAATCATTAGATCTATCCTCAGATTCCCCGTGTCACAATTGTCTCTTCAGGAACAGCGATGACACAAAACACAGTCTTTTTCCCGGATTCTCAAAGCGGTGGCTTTCAAACATTTCATTATTTGCCAGCTCTTAAATGTTCGCATTTTGCAATTCATTTGCAGGTTCCTCCCTTGTGCATTTTTCTAAATAGCTTTTTTGTCAACACCATCCTTAAAAGAGAATCATTTTGTGGTTGAATAAGTCTGGACGTCCCTGCGTAGAATCAGAGTTTATATTTGCGAGTGTTCACCTATAAGAGCCCGATCCAGGCCTGAATGCCAACTGACGTAGCTGGCACTGTGGTCAACCCATTATCGACAAGGGTACAGACAGGAGCTTAATCGCAGCTGTATCACTGCAGAGAACATTTCAATCGGGAATAGTTTTCTTTTCGGCACAGGCACAATGGCGGGGACGCCGGTCCAAGCGGCTGTATTTTGGACAGTCTCCAGTTGAAAGCTTTGAAAATAAAAATTTGCTTTTAGGAATTTTCCCGATAGCTACAGGCTACGTCCAAGGCACAGGGTAGATTAAGGTTAGGCTGCAGGGCATGGAAGGTTAGGGATAGGCTACAAGGAATGGCAGATTATGGTTAGGCTGCGGGGGATGGATGGTTAGAGATAGGCTGCAATTAATGGAAGGTTAGGGTTAGGCTGTGGGGCATGGATGGTAAGTGTTAGGCTGCGGGGCATGGATGGTTAGGGATAGGCTGCAAGGAATGAAAGGTTAGGGTTAAGTAGCAGGGCATGGAGGTTTAGGGATAGGCTGCAAGGCATGGAGAGTTAGGGTTAGGCTGCAGGGCATGGAGGTTTAGGGATAGGCTGCAGGGCATGGAGGGTTAGGGTTAGGCTGCAAAGCATGGAGGGTTAGGCCGCAGGGCATGGAGGGTTAGGCTGCAAGGCATGGAGGTTTAGGGATGGGCTGCAGGGCATTGAGGGTAAGGGTTAGGCTGCAAGGCACAGAGAGTTAGGGTTAGGCTGCAGGGCATGGAGGGTTGGGATTAGTCTGCGGGTCATGAGCAGTTAGGGTTAGAGATGAAGAAGGAGAAGATTAGGGTTAGGCTGAAAGAAAGGGAGGGCAAGGTTTAGGAAAACGTTCAAGGTAGGTTCAAAAAAAGCACTTATCTTTTGGCAGATGACTTTGCGACTCCAGGAGTCACATCAGTGACACATTCTACAATGCAGACAGCCAACAATTTCCAAAATAAAGACCATCGTACCAGTGAACTGCAATGTTCCTGCTGCAACATTGTACCTGTTTGCAATGCCAAGGCAGCAGGTTGGGTTAAGGTAAGGCAGCTAAAAGGGGGTGGTTAGGGTTAGGACACAGAGAGGGGTCAGTTAAGGTTAAGATGCTACAATCAGATGTTTAGGGTTAGGGAGGTTTTTTGCCTAATTTCTTCTTTCTATTTTAAACAATCATAAAACAAGACTTGTTGGTAACAGACAGACAGGGTGGCTAAGAGGGCCCTGCTTGCAAGATTACACGCTATAGGGCACACAATGGGGCAGCCAGGGTGTATGGTAACAGTGCTCAGCGCTGTGTCAGTATTGCATATACGTCTGGTGTTTACCGAAATTGTATACTGAGCATGCGTAGTAAATTTTAAACGTAATCTACGTATGTTTTCGGCACGTAGATTGCCTATATGCAGTCTTTAAAACCGCTTATACAAAATCTATGTACCGAAAAGACACACACAGACACACACAGGGCCTGATCCAGACCTACGGCCGCAAGCGATAATACGCCGATCGTAAGCGAAAATTCGGGAAAAAAAACGCACTGCGCATGTGCAGTATGACAACTTCCGGTCGTCCGAAGGACATGAGCATACAGCGAGCGTATTTTTAGCGTATTATTTGCCCAAGGGGCGTGCGTTTTCTATGACGATAGTCTGGACGCTCGAGTTACTACACAGAGGCGGGGATAGCCAGTTAAATTGTACAGTATGGGCGTGCTAAGCCCCGTACGACCAGCGTATCGGTACGAAAATTCGCACGTACGCTGGAAAATCTTAGGGTAGGGTTCAGCCGTCGTAAGCAGGTACAATCAATGGGAGTGTTATGGGCGTGAAAGTTTATATGCCCGGGCGAACGTACGCTACGCTCGCGGGCGAATGCGGTCGTAGGTCTGGATCAGGCCCATAGACACACACACACCAGGGTTGCCAACTCTCCCGGAATATATGTGAGACTCCGGAAATTTGGACAGTTCTCCCGGTATCCCAGGAGAGCCGGCAAAGCTCTCGCAAGCCCCGACCAGCTACTAATATATGTTGTAATCCCTAGAGTTACTAGGGATGGGCAGGGCTTGATGATGTCATCAAGACCCGTCCATCCCATGTAACGCTAGAGATTACACAAATGATTGGCAGGGGTGGGGATTAATGCCTCCATTTGCATAAATCACGTAATTAAGCCCCGCCCCTTGCAGCAATCTATGGCTTCCCTCCGGGAGAAGCTTTAAAAAGTCGGCAACCCTGACACACACAGACAGACAGACATACACACATACATACAGACACACACACACAGACACACACACACACAGAGACTCACACAAGCACACAGATACACACACACACACACACACACACACCATTTTATTGACTTTCAAGATGAAGATTAAAGAAAAAATTGCTGACTGCTGAATATACCGGTTTCCAGGAGCAATGATGCTCTTAAAAATATGCTGATATGTTCAAGTACAGCTCCCTTAAAAAGGTTCTGAATGATGGCATTAACATTGTATAATTGAATTAATAATGACCTGTATGCAGAAGGAGCTGTTCAGCGGAATATTCCACATTTAGCTGTGAAAGTCACCCTGTTCTCCAGCACAATTTGACCTGAAGTGATCAATGAGGAGTCTCACCGAGCCATCTGTGTATTCCATGAGAGTTCAGACTCGTAACCTTCTGTACCGAACACCGGAAACTGGCGGCAGCGTTACCCCAGATGTATACGCTGGACCCTTAACTAGGTGAAAATACAGCTCACAAATATGTAATCCCACAGTCTGACAAAGAGAAATTAGAAGAGCGAACGTTGAATGTGTCACAGAAACAATTGTTATATCACCAGAACTGATCGATTGTGGATCATATTCACAGATCCGTTAGTTAAAGGTTCGCAATTATGCGCACGTACGTTGCAAGGCAGCACCCATGACACTCCCCTCACACAGAGATGGGTTTTTGGTGACTTACGCCTCCATAGGGCACCCTTATCTCTACGTGTGCGTTTACGTGCGTATAATACTTACGTATGTGCGTGTGTAACTAATCGCGCTCTCAAATGGTCATTTAAATGCCTTCCCCCCACCCACTTTCACGTAACTTTGTCTGTATGGATTTCAACCACGCTCCTCCACACGTATGTTCCCCAAGTGCGATTCACAAGTACGCGCCTAATGGACTTCCGTGCGTAAATTCAACGTAAACAGCGTAAAGTTACTACGCATGCGCATTTAATCCGATCCTAAAAATACGCACGGAGCGCGAAAACGTATCTGTGAATATGGTCCTGTAACACCAGATCATTGGCTAGAGGTGAGGTTTACAAGTTTTAAAGTCATTTTTGTGGCATTCAAAAACTCAACAACATAAAGTCAGTGTATGAATGTCTATAAAAATGTACTCGGAAAGGGTTAATTCAGCAGTCAGGTTTACAGTATTATTATATAATATTATTATATTAGACCTTAGTATTGTCGTCTGAAAAAGTCTGACACAAACACTGACACTTCCCTTACCATAACCCTTCCTACACCACAGCCTAACCTTAACCCTCCCATTACTGCAGCCTAACCTTATCCGCTCCTTTACCGCAGCCTAACCTTAACCCTCCTCTTACTGCAGCATAACCTTAACCTCTCCATTACCGCAGCCTAACCTTAACCACCCCCCTTACTGCAGCCCAAATAACTGTCCTCTCACTGCAATCTAACCCTAACCCTCCCCTTACTAAACCTTCTGGCCATACCTACAAGCGAGAGACTTTATCCAGCGTAACTCTACCTTAGGGGTGTGAGTATATCAGTCAGCCCCTTTAAAGACCTCTGTTCCATGCTCTGATATCCTAGACACACTGTAAGTCGACTCTGTCAGCTTCTATTAGATGACCTCTATGACACTGCCTCTTTACACTAGATTGTGGGACCAGGACCTCCAAAGCCAAGACACAGATGAACTTTGGGTCTTGGAAACCTATAAAGTCATTTTCTGCTGGTACCACTTCCCAGATCAACTAGCTCAGATGCACCTGGAAGTCTCAGGGAGCTGCTGGAGATGTGGTTCGGGAATGAGAACCCTGCTTCATATCGGGGGGAACTGTCCTAGATTCACCCTTTTCTGTCTAAGAGTTAAGGAAATATCCTCCCTTATCCTCAAAACTCCGGTCCGGTCTCCGGCCTCTCTTTCTGACTCTTGAGTCACAGATTTACTGGTATCCCAGTATAAAAAAAAATTGCTCCTACGACATTCGAACAATGCGGATTAAACAATCATCCAGTCATCTGAAGTCCCCCATCCCTGAGGAGGGGCTCTCTAGCATCGACCTTTATATAAACTGTTGTGAGTCCCCACATCGATCACTGTAATTACAAAGTAGTGACAGCTAAAAGTCTCTATTTCAAACGACAGTCGTGTTAGAATTTTTTTTTATGAAGGGGTGAGTGTGCGATCAGCATACTCACCATTTATATTCGGAAGTGCCGCTGCCAGACCACCAGAGAGGTGAGTAACTTAGGGTTAGGCTGTGGGGGGAGGCTTAGGGTTAGGCTGCGTGAAGGGAGAGACTTAGGGTTAGGGAGTGGGTGGAGCATAGAATCCTTACTTACCTTTCAGAGTACCATGTTTGGGGATCGGTTGCTATGCCTCATCGAGGCATGAGAAACTGGCTGGGAGCAAAAGGCCCTATCGAAATAGGGCCGTTCGCAATGGGGACCCACACTCAGATGAGCATGGACAATATCACAATGTCCAGCCTGGATCCATCTTCTGAATTTACCGCAACTTGGTTCCCTTGGCTCCAATACAAAGAAACCCAG
Source organism: Limnodynastes dumerilii (assembly GCA_011038615.1). NCBI lineage: Eukaryota > Metazoa > Chordata > Amphibia > Anura > Limnodynastidae > Limnodynastes > Limnodynastes dumerilii. The sequence continues at coordinate 82,714 of WWET01003880.1, read as the reverse complement.
ACTTTTCACTCAATCGTGGGAATTGCTGATACCTAATCCAGACCCCATTGGGTTACAGATGTTTCCACCTCTAGCTTCCTGTATGAAAGCTGCCCTCAACTTAATTTCCCTCCCCATTCTCCCTCTGTTACAAATGTCGCAACCAGGGCGCAGAGTCTAACTAGTGCCTGGTCTTCACTAAAGCTGCTGATGGTGGGGATAGTCTGTGCTGCAGGTTCCTAGCAGGTCGCGGCCACTGGAGGCGACACCCGGAGAAGGAAAAGCAAACAAATGCGGAAGAAGGCTGGAGAAAGAGAAGCAGAACGGAAGTAAACAGAGAAAGGGAACGAGAGAGAGCAGAGGCCATCTCTGACAAACTACACAAAAGGACAAACGAAGAGCACAAGGCCTAGCACACTCACACAAAAAGAGGGAGAACCAAAGGAATGCCACACAGTCACAGCAAGAGGAAGGAGGCTAGCCTGGAACAGAGGTAACATTTGGACAAGAAGGCTGGAGGACACAAGGAGTAGGCAGGAGCTGGGGCACTCAGAAATCAAAATAAATACACTAGGCAGGAGCACTAGGCAGGAGCAGGAAACAGACTGGGCTAACCATGAACTATAACCAGCAGAAAGAGACAGTGCTGCTAGAACTTATAAAGGGGCTGCTCTCCAGTGATTGACTGGCAGATCCCCGCCTATGGCTCCGATTGGCTGTGTGACCTATCAGTAAAACAGCAGCCAGAGGGTCATAAAAGGCAGAGGGAGGAAGGGCACACCCACTATTAGCAGCAGCTGAGTAACAACATGTGCAGGCCATACATGGCCCGTTGGTAATGATCTCTGCAGAGGAAGCAGCAAGAGCCAGTTGCATAAAAGGTCATCACCATGATTAGCGTTGCAACATGTAACACCCTCTACTTCCTCAAGCTCTCCATAACTCCACATGCCACTCTATTACTCCTACTTCCCTAATATGGATGCCCCTTACCCCTCAGCTGTGCTAACTTGGCCCATCTATAAGCCCCTCTCCCTCCCCTCCTATCTCTTTGTCCTCTACCTCCTCACTGTTATCTCTCTCTGTCCGTCCGACCCCCCCTTTTTCTCTCTCTGCTTACTGTTTCTTATTATCTTTCTGAGGTTCTATATATAGACCAGTCCTGATGAGTGTCTTTTCCTTCCTTCTCCCTTGAGGGAAGCGAAGGGAAAGACACAAAGAAAACAGAAAAAATTAAAGGAAAAACTGTCTGCAGAAATATTTGGGTTCCAACTCTTGATACATGTGTTATGACAAGCTTGCAGTCCCTGGACCGGATTTACAGATCCGTTTTTGCGTGGCGTTCCATGCGTATTTTTACGTTAGCAGTAACTGCGCATGCGTAGTAATTTTATTTACACAATTTACGTTGAATTTACACACTTCCATTAGGCGCTTACGTGTGAATCGCACTTGGGGACATATGTTGTGCGGAGAGGCGTGGTTGAAATCCGTATGGACAAAGTTACGTGAAAGTGGGTGGGGGGAGGCATTTAAATAACCATTTGAAGGCGCGGTTAGTTACATACGCACATACGTAAGTATTAAATGCACACGATCAGCATACTCACCCATTCTAAAAAAAAAATCTAAAATGGAAGGGTATTCGATATAGCGACATCCGAAAAGGAACTTTTGGATATCCCTATTTCGGAAATCCCTCATTCTATGCGGTTACTGCAAATACTTCCCTAATATGGATGCCCCTTACCCCTCACCTGTGCTAACTTGGCCCATCTATAAGCCCCTCTCCCTCCCCTCCTATCTCTTTGTCCTCTACCTCCTCACTGTTATCTCTCTCTGTCCGTCCGACCCCCCCTTTTTCTCTCTCTGCTTACTGTTTCTTATTATCTTTCTGAGGTTCTATATATAGACCAGTCCTGATGAGTGTCTTTTCCTTCCTTCTCACTCGAGGGAAGCGAAGGGAAAGACACAAAGAAAACAGAAAAAATAAAAGAAATACTATCTGCAGAAATATTTGGTTTCCAACTCTTGATACATGTGTTATGACAAGCTTGCAGTCCCTGGACCGGATTTCCAGATCCGTTTTTGCGTGGAGTTCCATGCGTATTTTTACGTTTGCAGTAACTGCTCATGCGTAGTAACTTTACGCAATTTACGTTGAATTTACACACGGAAGTCCATTAGGCACGTACATGTGAATCGCACTTGGGGACATACGTGCGGAGAGGCGTGGTTGAAATCCGTATGGACAAAGTTACGTGAAAGTGGGTGGGGGGAGGCATTTAAATAACCATTTGAAGGCGCGGTTAGTTACATACGCACGTACGTAAGTATTAAAAGCACACGATCAGCATACTCACCCATTCTAAAAAAAAATCTAAAATGGAGGGGTATTCGATATAGCGACATCCGAAAAGGAACTTTTGGATGTCCCTATTTCGGAAATCCCTCATTCTATGCGGGGACTGCAAATAGTAAATTCCGTACATTTGCCTCCACAACGGAGCCTAAAATATGGAACTTAAGATTCAGATATCTATAGGTGTGAGAGCCCAACCTCTGTGCTTCCTCACATGTACAGGAACCCTACCTTAATCTCTGCATGCAGAAGGCCCATATGGAAAGATGAATCTCTCATAATGGCTTTGGAGCCCCCTTACTCTACCATTCTGAATCCCACCCACCCTATGTACCCCTGTGTGGAGAGAGATTTCCTCATGGACTCCTGCATCGGATGGAGACGTTCTGATGCAGTATTCCATGGACTGAGCATGCTCAGTAAAGATGATAGGAGACTTACAAAGTATTTCTAGTTCTGGATTCAGCCTCCTAATCCTAATTCCTAACCGTGCGTATTTTTAGATACATTTCAACTGCGCATGTAACTTTATTTACGTAGTTCACGTAGAGCCTCACCAACGGACTTGTGAATCGCACGTGGGCCATAAAAATGGGCGGGAGAGGCATTTTAATGAAGGCGTGTGGGCGCGGTTAGTTAGATACGCACGTATGGTACTACTTGACGCACGGAAATGCCTACGTAAAGATAAAGATAAGGCAGATTGAGGCACTCGTAAGTCTCAGAAAACCCGTCCGTGTGAGGGGAGTGTCAGGGGCGTTGTCCGGGCAAATAATTGCGAACTTTTCTCGTACGGATCTCTGAATACGGCCTTGACTGAGGAAGCACAGTGGAACGTAGCAGGGACCAGTGCCACCGACAGAAAATGCGGGGCCCAGGATACAGCCCTGATGACCTGCTTTAACAGCGTGCAGCTCTGGGCCAGGGACAATAGTGCCATCTGTCCCCCCCTAGTGGAGGCCCTGCCAGGGACAGTAAACTTCAGCACGGGGCTGAGGTACAAAAGAATTGCTCATCTCTTTCCATGATATCATTACCATTGCAATGAATTATCTGATAAAAGATTCTGTGTATCTCAGTCTATAGTTTCTCTTCAGGAAGAAACCTCAGATTCCACACCAGTCAGTTACACCCACTGGGCCAGTAGTTATGGTAGGGTTTAGAAAGTTAAAAGAAAAGGTAGGGTTTGGAAAGTGTAAAACGGCCAAACTACATATGAGTGAGGGGAGTGTATAGTAAATACGATAGCGTAAATACGCAACACGTTGAAACGTAAAGGGAACGTAGGTCTGGATCGACCCCACTGTGCCCAGGGAACGGGTGGCATCTGTCGGACACAGTGACTGAACAGAGAGTCATTTCTCCGCACTGAGCATGGTGAATTGTGCAGAATGCGATTTGAATTGTGCCCAACAGAACAAACATGAGACAGGAAGAAATCTAATGAATATTTAGATGGTGGAGGCACACGTGAGCTGCTCCCAGTGTTCTGGTGTTTTCCAGAGCAGCTTCAGAGTTTCAAAGCCATTTTTCAATATACTTTAGCCTCAGGTTATGTTGTACAGATGCACTATCTCAGCTGTGATATTCCCTCCTTATAACTTGTCACCTTCGTTTCCTCTTGTGAGCATTTTTCATTTTCTCGACATGGAGTTACAGGTTCTTATTTCTTCTGTAGACGAGGTCAGTGTGAAGATACTGGGACTGGTGAACACATAACAGCATGAGAGACCGGGCCATAAATCCTGACTCAGAAAGTATGGGCGGTCTTAACATAACATACGGACACAGGGATTCCACTATACTCTTACATTGTTCATTGACCGAGTATGACACGGCAGACCTCCCCAGTATGCAAATCACATAGAACTGATCAAGGAGTTTGTATAAATAATGTAGCCAGGGGACGAACAGGACAGGCTCGGGTTTCATAATAAGGAGGTAGGTCCCAAATCTTACCACCTCTGCAGCTGGGATTCATTCCCTGCAGGCCATTGCACCATGCATGCCCTGGACATTCCTGTTATTAACAGCTGCTGCTTATAGTGAGCATGCCCTTCCTCCCTCTGCCTTTTATGACCTTCTAGCTGCTAAGTTACTGACAGGCCACAGCAAATCAGAGCCATAGGCAGGGACCTACAGCCAATCATTGGCCAGTAGCCCCCTTATAGCCCTTAAAGTGGCATTCATCCATTGCCGGTTATAGCATTAGGTCTTCTGGGCTTTCCTGCTCTTGCTGCTAGTGATGTCTGAGTGCCCCATTCCATTCCCTTGCCTTGACTCTGCATTTATCCTGCCTCCTTGATCCTTGCCTCTGTTCTGTTTGCCCAGCTCCTTGTTTCTCCTTGTTTAATCTCTCTCTCTCTCTCTCTCTCTCTCTCTCCTCCTTATGTCTACCCTGTGTTTAGGGTTGATCACTCTTTTACCCTTTGGGTGTTGGTGCTTTAGCCATAGATGGAAGCAGTTGCCAGGGGCCGCGACCTGATTGGTGTGTGCAGCCCAGCCTATCCCCACCATCAGGAACTCTAGCGAAGACCAGATCACTAGTTAGACTCTGTGCCCTGGTCCGCTACAACAATAACATTCGCCCTGTCAGGTAGATGTTCTCCTATGCCTGGAGATCTGTTTCCTAACATCTGACCAGCATGCACAGCTGTTACCATTAGGCTTACTTAGGCAATAGGTTTTTGTATGTAAGCCTAATGCATGGGGGTGTGGGG